>JAODAL010055742.1:0-23742 GCA_025379985.1 Phyllomedusa bahiana
CTGCCAAAATCGGGGCCGCGGAGCAGGGGGGGCGCGATGACGTCATCAACCTTTTTGGCCCCCCTGGGCCCGCGGGCCTCCTTTGGGGGCAGAGCAGACGGGAAAAACAGTAGATCCCAAAAAATGTTTCAAAGCCTCGGGGTGCTGCTTTTCAAAACCGGGCCCCGGGGGGCAGGGGGCGGCCCGTGGAAAGGCTTTCATTTGGGGGGTCAGTGACCCAATTCCCCGGGACCCCTGGGGCGAGGGGGGGCCTATCGGCCCCCTGCCACAGGGTTGGGGCGCTGATGCACCATTTGCGGCCCCTGTAGGGACCCCAGACCCCCACTCCACCGGGGGCCCCCCGGGGGGGAAACACCGTCTTTCCCCCGGGCGGGCGAAACCGGGGGCCGGGCCCCGCGGCCCCCCGGGGCAAATTTCCCCGGGTTTTCCCATTGGGCAGTCCCCGGGCCCCGTAAAATTTTTGGTTTTTTTTGGGAGTTTTTAGGGGTAGTGTGTCTTTCAACATTTAAACAAGGGTTGGGTGGGGGGTATTTAACCCCTTTAAGGGAAACCTTCAGGGGCCCAAACCAGCAACCCTTTCCCTATTCTTTGGCTCATGGATCCCTGAAGCACAGAGGAAAGACATCTATGAATAGCTATGAATAGAAATGCAGAAAAGCTAGTTTGGGAGGTTCCCCATGGAAATACAAAGGGTTTATACAAAAAACAAGGTTGGGAAATGATTCCCCGGGAGGCCTTTTACCCTGTTGAAAAACTAAAACTTGCTTATTTGGGGGCCGGCTCAAAAAACCCCCAATCCCTTTCTCCGGGGGCCCTTTAAACTCTTTAAACTCCTTTTATTCCCAACTGAAAAGGGGAGAAGATTTAAGAGGTTTTTCCCTAACCCCCTTGAAATCAAACTGGGATCTGACTACGGGGGCAAAAAAAATGGGGGCCCCCTCCTTGGGGGGGTTTTCTAGTTGCATGAAGTTGAGAAAGGAAATGCACTTAATGAACAAAAGAGGGATGCCGTGTCTGTCACCTTGCAGAGAATAAAGTAAGAGTTAATGTTTTTTAACCGTTAACCCCGTCTGATCTCCTGCTTCTGTAACTGCAATACATCAACACCTTGGGTAGAAGACTACTACCACCATCATTCCATAAGTGTGCCGCATGGAAGTAACATCTAACAACATCATCTACAGGTTCCCCTCTTCACTCTAATGCTGCCGTGGAGGTAAGAAAGGTAAAGTGAGTGCTGCAACCGTGACCGAGTACTACGACTCCCATCCTCTCCTTCAGCCACTTCAGTCCTTTGCAGTAACATCTCTATTACAAAGCTAGAAGCAGATAACACAGAAATGTATCATTGGCAAGAGGTGTTGAAGAAAGCTCAATTTCTCCTTTCTCCTGACAGTTTTGCACATTGACCTTTTCACATGTCACAAAGCATGCTCACAACAATCTGACATATAAGACAGCGAATAATTCTATGAAATTTTCTAGATCATAGACTACATAACAGTATGCAGTGTCAACCAGCTACTTCTAAGGCTAGCAGAATATTGTTATGTATTAGTTGAGAAGGAATTTTTTCCTAACATGAGGACAATTGGCTTCTACCTCATGGGGGTTTTTGCCTTTCACTTTAGCAAAATAGGCTGAACTGGATGGACGTATGTCTTTTTTCGGCCTTACAAACTATGTAACTATGTAACTTTGTAAAAAGAGGCATGGACTAGCAGGACAGTAATGTAGGATTACCAATCACAAAGTATTGGTGCAGCCTCATCTGGAATATGCAGTTCAGTCCTGGGCACTAGTTCAAAGAAAGGATGTACTGGAGCTGGGGATCTAAAATGAAAAAGGGCATGGAGGATCTTAGTTATCAAGAAAGGTTAAACAAACTAAACTTAGTCTTGAAAAGAGACGCCTAAGGGGTGACATGATTGCTTTGTATAAGAATAAAAAGGGAGAATACAAAAATATGGTGAAAAGCTGTTTAATTTAAAACGGCCTTAAAAAACAATGAGGCATTGCAACTGGAAAAAAAAGGTTCAATCTCCAGAGGCAATAAGCCTTCTCTAAAATGTGAAGCTGTGGAATAGTTTGATGCCGGAACTGGTCACAGCCAAAATAGTAGAGAGCATCAAAAAGATGTAGGCAATTACTTACAGCAGAATAATATCAACATCTATGTAGACATATAGAAGGCCCACATTTAGTATTGTGGTTGCACATGAAACTTGTCATAAAATGCATCAAAAAGTGGCCCTTTTTTGGTGCAGCATTTTGTAGTGTTTCACAAACACATTTATTATGAAAACTTTTGACCCTTTAGCCACTGTTTCTGATCGCTCTGACACAAGATCATGACTTAACAGAAAGTGGTTATGGCTTTCTTGAAAAAGGGGTATGGTAATGTTGTAAAACACTGCACCAAATGCTAAGGCAAATATTTTTTTTTTATATACTTTAAAACACATATATATATATTTTATTACTTTAACATTGAGTCCCACTAGGATACTTGACCACCAGTGGTTACAATTGTTAATGCAGTCTATTGCATTGTATAAACAATATGGTGTACAAAGATGGCTGTTTTATGTCTTCCTACCTGGGGCAGGAAGTAGAAAAACAGAAAACATAGTAGTGATGAAAGTCTTCACAGGGCTTCTAGCTGCCATATAAAACGATTTGGACACAGAGATCTTGCCGCTGGGGTTCCAGTTGGGGTGAGGAATGGTGCATGGCACTATTTCTCATTCATTTAGAGGCCGTGGTATGTAAGGGGTTAAGCAGCACGGAATGGAGCAATTAGCAGCCAGCACCCGTCATCTATGTAGTGGGATTGGGGCACGATCCCACTACATAGCCGTTTACCAATACCAGGACGTAATAGTATGTCCAATTGTGGTATGGGGTTAAAACAAGAATAAGTCTCGAGCTTTGCTTAATATCTATCCTGGACCGCATATCAACCGCATAACACCTGGACCGCATATCAACTTTTTGGATGGGGTCCCCCCCTCAAACCCGAACATGTATTGGTGCTTGTTCATAAAAGTCATACAGTTATTAGTTATTAATACAAGGAGCAAATAACTCACTATAAATATCAATATCGTATTGCTACCAAACAAATCCCAGTATACTAAGACCAATATTACCAATAATGCTCTACTACATAAGGACCTGCTTATACCACCAGAACACAACCACAAATTACCACCACATAGCGAATGAATAATACTATTACTATTATACTAATATACTATTACTGAAAAAAAATCTGTGTACAAAGACCAATAAAACCATCATATAGTGACCATATAGTTCTAGATACCAATGTACAGTACATAGGCTCTGCAGACTGTATATTACCGCCATAAAGTGTCCATGTAGTGGTAGATACCAGTGTACATAGGCTCTGCAGACATATAAGTGATTACAGTGCAGTTACATCTTGTGACTCATAGGTGACATTTCTCTGACGAGTTGTTAACTTTCCCTTTTCTTTTGCATCTGGTCCAGTCAGCCGTGATGACTTCTCCCGGCCATGACCTATCCCTGCAGATTTGGACACTAATATCTAAAAATAATATCTTAATATCCATGACCTCCCTCGCTGTCTACCACCTCTGTACAAACTTCCATTGTGTGGGACAGCGGATACAGGCCATATCTTAGAGGCATAGTCTCCTAGAGGGATGGGGTGGAACAGATGACTAACCCCCTGAAGATTGTGCTACAGCTATGGCCTTTACCCTTTAGATTCATATTACCAGGTAGGTAGTTGGGCAGTGCCCCAGGTAGGTTGGTAGGCCGCAGCTAGCTAAGTTAAACCCTGTTAGGTAGGTTGGCAGGCCCTAGGTAGGTTGGTAGGCTCCAGGTAGGTAGGATTAAGTTTTTAGGCCCAGATAGGTAAGCAGGTAGGCAGCAGTTGTGCCCCAGGTAGGTAGGCAGTAGATAGGCCCCAAGTTGGTAGGTAAGCAGCAGTTAGGCCCCATGTAAGTAGGCCATAGGTAGGAAGATTGTCCCTAGGTAGGTAGGTAGGCAGTAGTTAAGTGTCCTAATACATGGTAGACATAGGTCTCATAACAATGTATCCACTTTTACAGTAGTATATATTTTTATTCTTATTTCGCGTAAAATTAATTCCAAGCACTTCATATATTAAATCCAACATGCGTTGTTGACAAAAGGTGGTATACTCAAGTATTTAGAGGAGTTCAAGTCCGTCCTTTTCATATGCATGTAGTTTATATCCTTGTGGGATAGTGAGGAGTTGCTGCACGCCAAGCAGAGAGAACCGCACACCTGTACAACGTTTCGGGACTCGGAACGCCCCCTTCCCCAAGCATGCATTCATGTAATGTAACATACCTTTTATACCTGTTAGACTCATATACATATAAAATCTATTAAAAACCATAACCAATATAAACAAGTTACAAAAATACCCTGAGGTTTAAATTCTCATTTAGGCCTCTGGGAGCTACAGCATCCAGGGAGGCAATCCAATATGCCTCCCTTCACAGCAACCACTGCTTAATTTGCTCTGAGTCATTCCCTACAATTTCCTCTTGGATGCAGCACCGCAATTCAGATACCTGATGTCCTGTCTCTGAAAAGTGTTGCCACCATTTTTTCGCTGAATTTTTTTATTATTAATTTTACTTTCTACTCCTATCATTTCTTTAACTACCATATAATCGAATGGCCGACCTATGCTCATTAATCCTTACCCTAGTAGTCCTGCTAGTCTGCCCCATATATACCCTACTGCAAGGGCACTTTAACATATACACTCACTGGCCACTTTATTAGGTACACCTGTCCAACTGCTCGTTAACACTTAATTTCTAATCAGCCAATCACATGGTGGCAACTCAGTGCATTTAGGCATGTAGACATGGTCAAGACAATCTCCTGCAGTTCAAACCGAGCATCAGTATGGGGAAGAAAGGTGATTTGAGTGCCTTTGAACGTGGCATGGTTGTTGGTGCCAGAAGGGCTGGTCTGAGTATTTCAGAAACTGCTGATCTCCTGGGATTTTCACGCACAACCATCTCTAGGGTTTACAGAGAATGGTCCGAAAAAGAAAAAACATCCAGTGAGCGGCAGTCCTGTGGGTGGAAATGCCTTGTTGATGCCAGAGGTCAAAGGAGAATGGGCAGACTGGTTCGAGCTGATAGAAAGGCAACAGTGACTCAAATAGCCACCCGTTACAACCAAGGTAGGCAGAAGAGCATCTCTGAACGCACAGTACGGCGAACTTTGAGGCAGATGGGCTACAGCAGCAGAAGCTCTCTATATATAGTTGTCTGTGTATAGATATACTTATAAGCCACGGTCTATTTAAAGGGAGTCTCTCCACACTTCCATGAATCCTTAATAAATGTATTTCATATATTTTGGTCTATTTATATAACTATTAAAGACTACAGCAGCAGAAGACCACACCGGGTGCCACTCCTTTCAGCTAAGAACAGGAAACTGAGGCTCCAATTTGCCCAAGCTCTTCGAAATTGGACAGTAGAAGATTGGAAAAAACGTTGCCTGGTCTGATGAGTCTCGATTTCTGCTGCGACATTCGAATGGTAGGGTCAGAATTTGGCGTCAACAACATGAAAGCATGGATCCATCCTGCCTTGTATCAACGGTTCAGGCTGGTGGTGGTGGTGTCATGGTGTGGGGAATATTTTCTTGGCACTCTTTGGGCCCCTTGGTACCAATTGAGCATCGTTGCAACACCTTGTTGAATCTATGCCACGAAGAATTGAGGCAGTTCTGAAGGCAAAAGGGGGTCCAACCCGTTACTAGCATGGTGTACCTAATAAAGTGGCCGGTGAGTGTATATCACTTATGTGCTACTGCAAGTATAGAATCCTCTGATAGTGATAGAATATCTCTTCATTGGATGTTTAATAGTAGTGCCTTTTAATACGGAAGAACAGTTCTGGCAATTTAAACGAGTAGGTATCCGATCTACGTGTTTGTAATCTTGTTTGTCTGGACATCGCTGGTTTCTTTAAATCTGTCGACATGAGATGCTTTCCCATAGCCCTCACTTTACGGTATATATATTGTGGTCTTTCTTTAAACAATGCTCCATATTTGGGGTCACTAGCCAATATACCCCAATTTTTTTTTATAGGTTTTCTTATCATTTTAGCATGCTTATCATAAGTTGGCACAAAGATAAAGCGATCTTCTCTGTTTGTATTTATAACCCTTGGTTTAAGTAGATTAGCCCTCGGTATTTCCAATACCTCTAATTCGTTCTTTTCCAATTCTACCCGATTATAGCCTCTAGAAAAGAATTTGTCAATAATTTTCCTTGTATGTTCAGTACACTTCTCATTTGTAGAACATATGCATCTGGCCCTGATCAACTGCCCCCTTGGTATTTCCTTAAACACCTGAGGGGCATGATGACTTTTAGCAACCATGGCCTTGGTTTTTGGGGAAAACAAGGATCCAAATTTCCTTTCCCAGAAACATCCACATCTAATTTTTTACCATTTCTACCAAAGAATAAATTATTGGGGGGCCCCATTGGACAACGTGCTATCTTGACATTTAACCGCATCAGTTCCCTCTATGCAGGGTATATTTGTAAACAAAGACTTTGAGCGACATGTATAATCTAGGTGCAAAGAGGCCAGTTCTAAATACCTTTTTAAAACAGGTAAATGCTCAAATTTGAACCGCTCTACTGCGGGCATAAATTTGGGGCATTATTTGTTCCACTACGACAACTCAGGGTCAAAAGACCCCTTTTAACTTGGTCTGCCTGTTCCAGCAGTAATGCACCTAGTTTTGCCATCCTCCAGTCCATAAATGTGTAGAATCATACAGTTGTGGTGCGACACTCCCCCCAGAACACCCCTATATTTTGGGCATTTTTAAAAGTGCCACAGACGCTGCAAAATGCGCCTACTTTTGGAGTGCAAAAGGAAAGACAAATCGCTCACCAGTGTAGGTCTCCCATATAATTATGTCTTGGCGTAGACTTTGTTGAGAGCACGGAGATTACCCATGGATCTGTGGGTAATACAAACTCCTGCTCCTTGTAGAAACATACATTTTTTTATTTAGATTATTTAAAGTCCATGATTACATGAACAACAGCTGACTCATTTCGGGATGGAAATACCCCTTAATCGTAGTATTAAGGGGTATTTCCATCCCGAAACACGTCAATAATTTTCCTGTAAACATAGACTTTAAATGATCTAAATAAAGAAATTTATGTTTATACAAGTTGCTGAAGAACATCCCTTTTTTTCTACTTTTGGAGAGCACCTCTTCATAAAACTAGAGAAGGGGGCTGGGGGGCTTTTTTTTGGGCTGAAAGACACCAGAATTCCGGCGCAGCTATAAAAAAAGCCCCCCTTAATGTCCAAGGTAAAAACCCCGGGTAAACCGGGGGCACAGTTGACATCGGCTGTTTTGCACAGGAACTGTCCTGTATCACAGAGGCCGTGTTTATCTCTCATTACAGTGAAACAATGGGTCTCCCAAGGGGTGTTTTCAAGAATGTGCACCATATGCAGTGTCAGACTGGCCCCCGGAGGATCCTGAGGCCCACTGAGCCCCGGGGTATTAACTGGGCAAACGGACGATGTAATTTTCCTCAACGCACGCTGCCCCCTCGCCGCACAGTCATCATAGCCTGTGCGGCTGAGAAGCTGCCGGACTGAAGGTACATATATTTATATACCTGACTGAGGGGACCTATATGTATATACCTGCTTGATTGAGGGTACATATATCTATATACCTGCCTGCCTGAGGGGATCTATATCTATATACCTGCCTGACTGAGGGGACATATATCTATATACCTGCCTGCCTGAGGTTACCTTATCTAATCCTGCCTGATGGGGGCATAATCTATATACCTTCTGAGGGAACAATATCATAACCTATCTGACTGAGGGCCTAATCTATATACATGCCTGACGAGGTACTATATCTTTTACGTGCCTGCCTGAGGGGACCTATATCTATATACCTGCCTGCCTGAGGGACCTATATCTATATACCTCCGAAATGAGGGGACATATATCTATATACCTGCCTGCCTGAGGTTACCTATATCTATATACCTGCCTGATGGGACATATATCTATATACCTGTATGAGGGAACATATATCTATATACCTATCTGACTGAGGGGACCTATATCTGTATACCTGCCTGACCTGAGTCGCTAAATGTACTTCAACTGTAATCACTGTGTGCAAAATCTAATGGTTTATATTCAGTAATGGTGTGGCGGTATTATTCAGTCTCTATATAGTGGTGATATGAGGTAATGGTGTTGCGGCATTATTCTGTCACTATGTGGTGGTGATATGATGTCATGGTGTGGCGGCATTATTCAGTCACTTGGTGGTGATATGTGGCGGTATTATTCAGTCACTATGTGGTGGTGATATGTGGTCATGGTGTGATGTTATTATTCAGTCACTATGTGGTGGGGATATATAGTCATGATGTGGTGGTATTATTCAGTCACTATGTGGTGGTGATATGTGGTCATGATGTGGCATAATTGGTCTTAATTATTGGTATTTTTAGCATTGGGATTCTGGTTTTATGTTGAGATGTTATTTGGTAACTGTACGACCATTATTTTGTGGCTTTATACTCAGTACTTTGTGTTATAGCTTTTGATATATTTTTATTTATATGAAATGTATCATTCGGGGTCTTAGAGGGACATATATCTTTAGAACTTTTATGTTCTCCACCGGTGTCCTGCTGCAATTAGGTGAGAGAGACTCAGAATTGACTTGTGGTGTAATTAACGCACTGTCCAAAGCTTCTCGCAAGAAATCTTCTATAAGAGTTTGGATCTCCTTGGTAGGATCACCTTTTAATTCCCTATATACCTCACAGTTGGCAAGTTGTGATATAGCTTCCTGGATATATTGTTCCTTTTTCATGATCATAGATGCACAACCCTTATCGGCTTTCTTTATTATGATTGATGGATCATATATGTTAAAGTGCCCTTGCAGTAGGGTGTATGTGGGGCAGACTAGCTGGACTGCAAGGGTAAGGATTAATGAGCATAGGTCGGCCATTCGATTATATAGTAGTAAAAAAGGAATTATAGAAGTAGAAAGTAATATTAATAATAAAAAATTCAGCGAAAATACGGTGACTAGACACTTTTCAGAGAAAGGACATCAGGTATCTGAATTGCGGTGGCGCATCCTAGAGGAAATTGCAAGGAATGACCAAGAGCAATTTAAGTGGCGGTTACTGCGACGGGAGGCATATTGGATTCTCTCCCAGAGGCCTAAATGAGAACAAACCTTAGGGTATTTTTGTAACTTGTTTGTATTGGTTACGGTATTTAGTAGATTTTATATGTACATGATTCTAACAGGTGTATAAGGTATATTATGTTACATGAATGCATGCTTGAGGAAGGGGGCGTTCCGACTCCCGAAACATAGCAAAAGGGTGCAGATCTCTCTGCTTGGCATGCAGCAACTCATTGCTATCCCGCAAGGATATGAACTACATGTATATGAAAAGGACGGACTTGAACTCCTCTAAATATTTAAGTATACCACTTTTTGTCTACAACGAATTGTTGGATTTAATATATGTAGTGTTTGGAAAGTAATTTTCCACGGAATAAAAATAAAAAAATTTTACTATTGTAAAAGTGGATAAATTGTTATGAGTCTTTTGTCTACCATGTATTAGGATTGTTCATTTGAAGCAAAGGGAAGCTTCTACAAAGGTTGAGGTGGTTACTCAAATAATGGTGTTAGTGGCATACTATAAATGAAGAGGCAATAGTTAATCCCCAGGTAGGTATGTAGGCGAGAGGTAGGTAGCTAGGTCCGAGTTAGGTAGGCTATAGGTAGGTAGTAAGATTGGCCCTCGGTAGGCAATGGTTAGGCCCCAGTTAGTAAGGCAGGTGCCATGAAGCTAGATAGGCGAAGCCAGGTAGATAGGTAGGTGGTAGGAGGGCCCCACATAGGTAGGTAGGCTATAGGTGGAGCCCATGTAGGTAGATAGGTAGGCTGTAGGTGGATCCCAGGTAGCTAGGTAGGTAGGCAACAGTTAGGCCCCAGCTTGATAGGCCGTAATTTGGTAGGTATATAGGCCCTAGGTAGGCAGTATTTAAGCCTCAGGTAGGTATGTATGCCACAGGTAGGTAGATAGGTCCAAGTTAGCTAAATAGATTACAGGTAGGTAAGTAGGAAGATTGGCCCTTGGTAAGCAGTAGTTAGGCCCTAGTTAGGTAGGAAGGCCTCATGTAGATAGGTAACTGATAGTTAGGCCCCACAAAGGTAGGTAGGTTATAGGAAGGCCCCACGCAGGTAGCTAGGTATGTAGGCTGAAGGTGGGCACCACATAAGAAGGAATGTAGACTATAGGTGGGTTCCACATAGGTAGGTAAGCTTTAGGTGGGCCCCGCATAGGTAGGTAGGTAGTAAGATTCTCCAGCACCAAAATGGAATTAAAAGCCCAATTGTTAATCCATATAAGTTAAGAACGTATGGCTCCCATCCTCTGACATGTTTAAAGCCCAAACCGTTACTCAAAACCAAGCCAGGACCTGTAACCTCGGAAACAAACCAAGGGAAAAAAACCTTTCCTATTGGAAAACAAAACTGTCAGCAGGTAGGCTACAGGTGGATCCCACATAGGTAGGTCGACTATAGGTGGGTCCCACATAGGTATGTAGGTAAGACATTCCCTGGTCACTGTGAAGCCCGGCATAGGCATCGTGAGGATATGACGTCATCACGCCGCCCACGTCAGCACAAGGGGCCGACACCTGGTAGGCTTAAGGCTAAGCCTTTAGGTTTACCAGGCGGATTAGCGGAAGAGAGCACAGATGGCATTCTGCTCTGCTAACGTTGCACATCCACTGCCTCTGAATGCTCGGGACAGAGGGCCTGGGTATTCTATGGTAGGATGCACTGGGCCCCCTGTGTGGCGGTAGTTTCGGCCCTGGTATCCTCCAACTATGATAAATTCCTGGTTTTGGCTTCACTGACAAAGCTAAACATTTGAGTGCAGCCTTAGACAGCAATATTAAATGTTTTAATAGTTTCAAAATGACCTTTGCCTGTTTGTTTTGTCCACATCTTATCCTCGTCCTTGGTTGAGCTTGATTAACCTGTGCTTTTGTCAACCGTACTCGCTATATAACTATGTAGGTTAAGGTGCCTGCATTTTTTATTTGTTGTTGCTGCCCTCATATTCACGAAAAGAGAATAAAAAATATGCACTTTTTTAATATATAGTTTTAATTTGGGAAAGTTAAACATTCCCTTTGTGCAACATCAACTTAATTGAAAGTAGTCAGCTAAAATTGCCTTAAACTGTAGAAAAACAGGTTCCCTGTTGAGTAAAATGTAGTGTGTGATGTAGTATGTATCTGGAACTAGACAGGTTCCAAGTTTTTCATCTATTCAGGAAGACACAGAGTAAACACTGCATGACAATTCATTTGCTCTTAGTTAACTTTTGATAAATCTGTTTTAACACTTCTCTGTAAGAGGAACTTTCTTATATCATAAAAATAAAGCACACAGCATGATAATGAACAGTGAAATGCTTTTGCAGAGATTCATGGAAGAAGGTGATACATTTCTGCCAGTTTCCATTGGATACATGCCTCTGCTTGTCTAAAATGTGAAATAGAAAGTGTTAATAAAAGTGGACTGTAGCTAGCATTTATCCCAGTGTGAGACTCAAACAACAAACTGCCAACTCTTGTTCTAAGTTACTGAAGCAAATGTGCAATGCATTGATGTTTAATGTCCTGTAATCACCAGAATGGTTTAAATTCTGTACCATGGCTCTCTAAACTACACATTTCATCCATTAATTAAGCTCTGATTCAGTTTCAAAGTCATTATCTTTGAATGAAGTCTAAAATATATTTTTTCAATAAATTGCAGTCTGTGGAACCTACATAGACAAAAAGTATAATAGAAAGGTTTGTACAGCCTCTTACATAGTTAAATAGTACAGTTGAAAAAAGATATATGTCCATCGAGTTCAATGAAAGTTGGGGAAAATGTGGGTGAAGAGAGGGAGATAAGTTTTTTTATGCATAGCTTCCCTACTGGTGAATGCTTTGAAACCCATAAGGCAAGAACCAGTCTGCTCTAAGGAAGACTGTATTTCTGATCCCAGAGTTGCCATCAGATTTGATCTAGAATTTTATGTGGCTTCATATGTATTAATATTTTTTAGTTTCAGGAAGATATCTAAGCCTTTCTTGAAACTCGCAACTGTTCCTGCTGTGACCAGTTCCTCAGGCAGGCTATTCCACAGATTCTCACAGTGAAGAACACTTTTCTCCTCTGGTGATTGAATCCTTTTTCCTCCAGATGAAGGGAATGTCCCCTTGTCTTTTGAGGGGGCTTTATATGAAATAGTTTTTCCCCATAGTTGTTGTAGGGGCCATTTATATACTTATATAAATTAATCTATGTTTTGACGAACTCCTAGTTTTGGTTTACAAATGCTAATGCAAAATTCTGACCAAAATACTGCCATCTAAAAATGTTGTTAAAGAGAACCTGTCACTTAGATTTTGCCCCCCTTGTTGAGGACAGCACAAGCTAGTGATAGACATGCTATCAGCACTGGGTCCCTTATTCTGTAAGATGCTGTAGTTTTAGAGTATTTAGTGCGCAAATCTGCAGTTTTCAGCCAGAAAAGAGTCATTCAAAGAGTTAGGTTTTTCAAACACCGCCCACCTGAGGCTAGCCACGCCCACCTCAACTGATAAACCTATTACTTTGAATAGGTAGAAACATGAGAATAACTGCCAGGTGGGCGGGGCTAGCCTTTGGTGGGCAGGGCTAACACCTGCTCAAGAATAAGATTTGAGGGGTAAATGTGCTGGAAACAGCAGGTCTGTCACTAGCTTGTGCTGTCCTCAGCAAGGGGGACATAACCTATATGACAGGTTCTTTTTAATGTGTAAATGTCAACCTGCCCCGAGCAGAGTATGAGGATGTCATATTTACACACTGAGTCACATTATTATGACCAGTATCCAGATTAACTGTCGTGTGCAACACATATAGAAGCTGGAAGGGATGGGAGTGACTCAGTAAGGTCCTGATAGTTTGCCACAGGTATCTGGAACCATGCTGACTGTAGTGCATTCCACAGACAGTAGTGCTTCCCTGCTGGAAGGTGCATGGGAGTGGATCCATAGAGGGAACCTGGTGATCAAGGTGGTCATACAGATCCTCAATTAGCTTCAAGTCTGGGGAAATAGGGAGATACAGTAGTACTTGGAAGTCTTGGTAATGCCCTTCCAGCCATAGTTGGACAATTCTAGTCATGTGGTATGTACATTATCTACAAGAATGGATTCATACCCAAATCGGCTGAGAGTGCCTTCCATATGGATAAGTGGGACCAGATAATACCACAAAAACGTTCCCCGACTTGTCAATGTCCATCTAATTGATGAAGCATACGAAATTACTCATCTGAGAATTAGTAGAGGTCCAATTCCGATACTACTATGAAAATAAAATCCTTTTTCTTTAACTTCGTTAGCAAAGGTGCAAAGACCATCTGTTTGCTTTATAGCGCCATACTCAGCTCCCTGGATCATTCTGGTGGTAAGCTGCCTCAATGTAGCATGTCGATCTGCCTGCGCCGAGCTTGATAGCCAATATTCACCTCTCACATCAATGGCAGAAGGTGGTCTGCAGTTTCCATGTCACTTATTTGCAATGGAGCCATTTGTTCACTCACGATACACTTTTATCATTGCAGCACACGAACAGTTCACAGACTGTCTTCAAAATAATGCCACCCCTGGCCTAAAGTCAACTCTGATAAATTGTTCCTTTTACCCAAGACAGCAATGAGGGATAAGTGTGCAGACAGCCTATCAAACACCTTTTATACACCAACCCAGCTCACAACTCATAACTTCCTCCATGAGTCAACATCGAAAGAAAGTGGTCACAATAATATTGCAAAAAAGTAATGTATCCAGCAGTAAAATAAAACAAATAATTTTTATTAGTATAAGAATATAAAAATAGATAGTGGCATACCCCACATGAGAATGAACTCTGCTAATTTGTTTCAAACAAAGGTTCTTAATCACAGGCTATGATATAGAGCCTTTGTTCCAAATACATCACCAAAGTTCATTCTCATGTGGGGTATGTCACATACTAATTGGATATTTTTGTATTAATACACATTGTTTGTTGTGTTTTTCTGCTGCATATACTACTTTTTTGGGGCTTATTGTGCGTTTTTCCCTGGGAGGTTGCTTTCCATGCAGCAGTTTTTGCTTTATGTTTTTCTTTGGATTGGTGAGCTGGCTGATTCTTACATCAGTCATAATAATGTGACTTGACTTTGTAACTGAAAAGCACTAGGGAATTTATACAGAACCAGCACCCTCTATGTCTTTTGTATGTTACATTAGGCTCTTAGAGGTGACAACCAATTTCTGTGAACGCTTGTCCAGTGAAATTCTTTCCAGTTCTGCAGTGCATTAACTACCACAGTTTAAATTTATATGATAATTAGCCTCAGGACACTTGCAATATTTTAATACTGTTTGTTGTACACAGTCTAAGCCTTATTGTAAATTTCTAACTGAAAACCTTAAAGATGACAACAATTTTGAAGTAGCAGGCACAAAACATTTACACTACTGATTCTGTATGGAAACAGAAGCATCATTATATTTTGTAATATATATGTAAATATTCTTTTTATACAGTAACATCAGTGACATGCTAGTCTTCTTCACATTATATCTTCACAAAGGCTAATATATCAGGCTGTATTTGTAATAAGATACTTGAGAGCAAGTGCCTAGAGCAGGACATCGGCAGCACTTTACTAGCTAATTTATTAATTGCCTGTGTTTGGTTTTTTTTTTTTAATATACAGATGCCACCAGATTATTTAGTTTATTTGTGGGTGTAGTATGGTATGTAGCCCCGGACTGGGACACAGCTTGTGCCACATAGGAGAATGTCTAAATTTACAGCAGAGCTAGATGCCCAGACTGCTGTTTCAAATGTCTAAAGCTCATTGCGAAAATTAGCAGCTGCTTTAGTTTAGGCTGCTAACATTTAAAGGGGTTTTCTCACCATGCAGTTTCACAGAGTCACAGCCAGCTTTAGAAGCACACATGCTATTAAAACTGTGGGCAGGTTTATAACAGTGATTTACACATCAGCTCTGCTGTTCCTTGCTATTCATGTTACACTGACATGACTGCAAGAGATTTATAAAGTGTATTAGACAGGCCACAGAGCTCTAGAGAGTATTTACTTAGCTAAATTAAAAACTTTTAAAGTTGTTTACTAGAGATAAGACTGCAGGAGGTGACTCACTAAGTGAGTGATGGCAGCTTAGAGCAATGAAGGGATAAGAGAAAGCAGGGAGAGAGATGGTCATAATCGGTGAAATCTGTGTGCTCTAAGAGGAGATACAATATTCTTTATCTCCTGACCAAAGCATAATCAAAAGAGCAATGTATTTAGAAAAAGTCTAAAATTACCTTTTTACATATTAAAAGCTTATCATTGTAGTGAAAAATCCCCTTTAAATAATCTTCCCTGTGGTCCTGTTTTGCATCTACTTCAATAGGTACCAGTCATATAAATGAAATGTACAGGTGCTGCTCAGGATGTCATTAGCCCACAGACTTAGAGCTGTCTTCATAGTCCTGCAGACATTCCTACCCAAAGCTTAGTGATGACCATTTAAAGTTTTCCTTTTAAAACTTTTTTTTTCTGCACTACAAAAGTGAAGACATTCTTTAGGATATTGACTGCAGCCTGCAGGATCCATGTACAATGCCTGCTTCCCTTGCTGTACTGTACCACTGGTGAGTGGGTAAGAGAGACAGAAGCTGACAATAAGAGATGGGCGAATTGATTCTAACGAAGTGGAATTCGATTAGAATTTCAGGAAAACTTCGGTTCTGACGAAGTTGAAGTTTGGGGTACTTCGCGTGAACGAAGTGTGCTTTTGATTGGTAAAATGGCTGCGAACACATGGCATTACATGGGGCAAAGAACTCTGGGAGGAAGAAGTGCATAGCCTACATGACATGTGCAGAGATGAAGCCAATCAGAGACCGGCGGGATTCTGTGACGTCACCGCACTATATAAGTCCAAGCGCGACGCTGGGAGCTCATACCGCTCTCACTGTACTGATTAGGGAAGGTGCTGCCACGGCTGCTAATGATATCTCTTACTAAAGAACTCATACTTATACAACGATTTTTGGGGGGTGTCACAGCTTTTCTCAGAGTCTGCTTCTCTTAACGTTCTAATTCTGATTTTGTGGGGTATTGGAAATGAAGTCCAGTGTGCGTCCAATGCAGCTGCATATACATTTTAATGCTATCTGCTCACAGCACATTGAATATCCAAGGGTTATCTAAGCCTGTTCCTGATGTATTCACTTAAAGAAACAGCGTTTTTAAAAACCCAAATCCCCTTCATTTTTTTTTTGCTCATTCGTTTGCCAATTTACATCCAGGGGTTAATTAAGCGTTGCTCGCTTTTTGTGGTGACTAAATAAACGTCTTTTTCACCCCCAAAAAAAGACTTTTTTTCCTGTAGCAAATTAAAAACCAAAGGGTTTTAATTACAAGTTTTTCCCCTTCTGTGTACCGTAAAATAAACACCATTTAACACGCTACAATGTGGTTTTTTTGGTTGTAAATGCTTTTGAAAAAATTTTACATCCGGGGGTTAATTAAGGTTGTTCTCTGTTGTGGTCCTAAAAGAAACCACCTTTTTCACTAAAAGAAGAATTTTGTGTAGCATAATTCTATCCGAATTAATTAAGCCTCTTTGTGCTTTTACATTAGTAAAATACACAGTGTTTTTAAAAAGACACATACAAAAATTTTTTTCCGGGCCATTTGTGGAGCGCAATTTATATCAAGGGTTACCCAAGCTTTTTTACTGGGTTTTAATTTTTGGGTCAAATAAGGGTGTGTATTTTTTTAATAGGATATCTTCATCAAACGTGTCTTTTTAATTTTAAACAAAAGAGTCAGACAGGGGTGGCGGGCTCTTCCCCTGCGGGGGCAGTGCCAAAAACATTCTGGACAGGCCCGGGTGCGCACAGCAAGGGGACGTCACAGCGGGGTCATGGGTGAGCCCAAATGCCGCTGTAATTAGCGGCCGTGTGTTGTTAGAACCCAATGGTTTTGATTGGTTGAGAGGTCATCCATTTTCCCCCCGATGAAAAGCAACCACACCCAAGAGTCGGGGGGAACGTAGAACAACTCTTAGTTGGCTCCCCCGGGGGAAAGCGGTCACCGCTCCCCCTGTCTAAAACCCCGCTTGTCCTTTGGGTTTCCCCCTCAGCCGGTTCTATTATGGGGTTGGGCTCAGGCCATACATAGCGGGGGTAACAATTTGAGGGGGGGCAGTCAGCAGTTTGGCAGTGAAGAAATGGGGCCAATACCCCCTGCTTCTTGCGTAGGCAGCAAAGTAGTGGGGAGAGGGGCTGGGGGGGTATTTGTGGGGGGGTCGCCTCTACATACAAGCCGGGATGGGACAACAGTGACGATAACACAATGATGTTAAATTTGTACCCGACCGCACGGGGGAGCCGGGTGAGGCAAGGGTTCATCATCGTCAGGAGAAGGGGCGTCAGTTTTGCGCTCAGGAGGGGACCCCCCGCAAGGGGGTTGGGGGGTTGGCGGTAGTCGCAGGTAGCAGCAGTGTGGGTCGGGAGCCAAGCGGCCATGGGTTAAAAAACCCGCTTCGCGGCCCCAAGAAAGTAGCGGACAGGGGTAGCGAGGCAGCAGGGGTAGTATCACTCAGTGCGGGGTGGCGGTAAAATAGATACTCGGCGGGGTGGCTTCTTTGCTAAGACACCCGGGGGAGCCCAAAAATTGGGGATATGTAGAATCTTAGGGGAAAGTGAAAACATGGCCAGGGGGTAAGGTTTGGACCACCGCCCCGCTCAACACTGCATCTCCCATCCCGGGGGCCTGGGGGAAACGTGGCCCCAGGTGGTGGTCCATCCCCCGCCACGAACGCAGCAGCGGGCCCAGGGAACGCATGCCATTGCAGCCGTCAAAGGGTCCCCCTACCCTGCAAAAAGGGGCTTTTCTCTTTACTCATCTCCCTTTTCAGATGGGCCCCGCCCCCCGTTTTATGGCGCCGCGGGCTTCAACAAGGCGTTGCAAAGAGACAACGTATGTGTCCAACCATCCCCCAAGGTCAGAAGCTGACCGTGTCCTGCCAAGTTTTGGAACTCAGTTCCCCCCCTTTCCAAAAAGGGGGACTTTCCCGTTCAGAGAACTAATGGGTTGTGCCCAGCCGAGATGGGGTTCCAAGCTGTAAAATTGTTTCAAAAAGGCAAATAAACCCCACTTTATAAAAATTTTTTAGAACAAAGGGGGGCCAGTCCCTTTAGCTTATCGTTTGTTCCAAGGGGCACGGGGAGCGCGGACGTCTGGAGCGTAACTTTTGGCGGGCAAAAACAGTCCTCTGGGCCCACTGGGGGAATGTGCTTCCTGCCCAGGCAACCAACAAAATTGGACAGGACGTCTTTCTCCTCCACGTTTTTCAAACTGGGTCCTGCGCCAAAGTCCGCCCCCCTCCTCCCCACCCCCACCATCATCTCAGTCCACAAGTACTGCTCCATCATACCACATGTGTGGGAAAAGCGGGTTTTTCACACGTTCTACCTGGCTTGCCCCGGCGAAAAAAGTCACACAGGGGAGTGCTCCGCGTATGCAGCAAAAATCAATGTGTGGCTTTCTCCGCGCCAAAATGCAAACGGGAAACCCTGGTGAAGACAATGGGGAGTAAATGGTGTCCGCGTGCACCGAGGGGGATGTCCATGGCCCTGCATGGGCCAAAGTGTTCAATTGGTTGTGAAAAAAGGGTTCCTGAGTCTTCACCCATTTCAGAACATTCTGAAAAAAAGGCCAGGAAAATTTTGCTGCATTCATCCTTCCCACAAAACCAGGAACCCCCCCCCTGATTGCGCGGCAGAATGGCCTCCCCCAAACATCTGATAGCGTGTTTCACCCCCTTTTGGGTTTCAGCCATTTGGATGCTGTTGAAAAGAGAAAGGCCCTTAACGATTTTTTTGATCCAGGGGACAGGAGTACTCCCGGGGTAACTTTTAAGTCACCAGTGGCAGCTCAGCAGTCTGCCATTTGTTGGGGGATTCGAGGAGGTGCGTTTTATGTCGTGCCAGGACTACGGGATGAATAACGTCATTCCAAATGCTTATGTCCTGAACAGATGTGAAATATCTGTCCCTGGAAAGGGGATGGAGACGTGGGACTACATTCGCGGGGACATGAGTCCGGTGGGGCTGAAATGGGGAGGAGGAGAAGGGGAGGGGACATTGGAGCAGAAGCATTTTTTGGTGAAATGATGGATTTTCTCTCAGGTGACAAAGAGGGGGGAGCAGAGCACTGGGGGGGTAGATGGAGATGAGGGAAAACGAGGCAGATGAAACCCCAAGCACGGGCAGTATAAAGTGGAGATGGAAGGGAGCCCCTCGGGGGCACTTGTGCAGAGGGCCCGCAGCATGCTGATTTGGCTGGCTAATGACAGCCGAATAGTCACCATCCGGCAGAGGGATGACTTCTGGTTCTCCACCATATTGGACCCTCGCTACCGGTCCAAAATGGGAGCCTTTTTCCCAGCTGCTGAGAGGGAGGACAAACTCAAATACTATAGGGAAATCCTCCGTAGTCAGTTGGCTGCTGCCTATGTGCGGCATCGTCCCTCCTCTGACAGGTCTGACCGGGGGGTTCCTCAGCGCTCACGTACTACTGCTGCGGCTGCTGGGGAAAGGTGGGGGGTAGGAGCAGTACCAGCTCCATCAGTAGCAACCTAAGTCTGGAGTCGCTGATGAGCAGCTTCCTTCACCCGCCTAGTGAGGAGGGCAGTCGCCTCAGCAGCAGCAGCCAGGACCTGGAGCAGACCCTGAACCAACAGGTGGTGGCCTACTTGGACAGCACTCTGCCACCCCAGTTAGAAGATCCGATGGACTACTGGGCAGCCAAACTGGATGTGTGGCCGCAACTTGCCGAGTTTGCAGTGGAGAAGCTGTCCTGCCCGGCCAGTAGTGTGGCATCAGAGCGGGTGTTCAGTGCGGCGGGGACCATCGTTACCCAAAGGAGAACCCGCTTGTCCACGGGAAATGTGGAACGACTGACCTTTGTCAAGATGTATCAGGCATGGATCGGCCAGGATTTCCACACACCAATGCCTTAGGCGTCAGACTACATCAGCCAAACTGTGAGAAATGAGTCTGGTTTCAAACTACCTGCCTCAGTCACTATTCTGATGCCGCCACCCGCCTGATGCCACACATCTGCTGACAGTTTCTCCATCAGCCTACCACCATCTTTACCAGGGACTGGTATAGCTACCCACCTCCACACTCTGTCATTGTGCCACTCTCTGATCTCATGCTGCTGCCGTCACCTCAACGCTCTGTCATTGTGCCACTCTATGACCTCATGCTGCTGCTGCTGTTGCTGGTGCCGTGACATACACACTGTGTCATTTTCCCACTCTGTGGCCTACTCCTGTTTTTGCCACCTCCAGAATGTCATTGTGCCACTGTCTGACCTCATGCTGCTGCTGTGGCTGCTGCCGTAACCTACACATTGTGTCTTTGGGCCACTGTGTGTCCTCATGCTGCTGCCGCCGTCACCTCCACTCTCTGTCATTGTGCCACTCAGTGGCCTACTACTGTTTTGCCACCTCCAGAATGTCATTGTGCCACTGTCTGACCTCATGCTGCTACTGCCGTGACCTCCACACTGTGTCATTGTGGCACTCTGTGGCCTACTCCTGTGACTCTTCCAGTCTCTCTGTATCTCTGTTATAACCTGCTGATGAAACTCTGTGACACTCTAAGCTCAGTGGCCTCTTCCGTCTGAGAGCATCCTGCTTGAGGTTTCACAATTGTGAGCTAGTGATCATTTGCAAGATGCTGTCTTGGTCTCATGATGTCAAAATGTGAGCAGCAAGATGAGGAGAACTGCTTAAATCCCAATTCAAATTGATCTCCTAAATTCATTGGGCGATTCAGGAACAAACACCTGTTGTGAATTTTGCCATTAAGCTCCTTGTTAGAGATCAGCAAGTTGTGCAAAAAGTACTGAACAGCTGGACATGGGCATTCTAAAGTTAAGAGATGGTCTCCTTCAGTTAATTTAAAAACAATTTCAAGAAATGTTATCTTCATGATAAAATTTCAATCAAAAGCCAAATATCCCAATTTTTTTTGTGAGAAGTGAATATGCAGTGTATATATGGTATCTCACAAAAGTGAGTACATCCCTCACATTTTTGTAAATGTTGTTTTAATATCTTTTCATGGGACAATACTGAAGATATGACACTTTGGCAGTGAGTACACAAGTACACCTTTCACATTTTTGTAAGCATCTCATTGAGAACTATGAATACCTGATGTTTTCCCAAGCGTATAAAACTCGACGGAGAAAACAGTTTACTTGACACTTCTTCCGGGCACTTATGCTGTAAATGAGAGCCGGCCGTGTTTTAGAAGTGCATGCTGGCGTGTGGCGCTACATTATGCACCACAATACACAGTGTAAACATATCCTTAAGTCTTTGAATTTGCTGCTTACAGCCGGCTACTATCTGCTATAGCTTGTTTGCAGTAATCCACCTTTTCTCTACTCTTGGTTTCCAACAACCTACAGGACCTTTCAGCAAAAATTAAATGTACTGTGAGAGTATTATAGCTTTTATAGTGCTGACAATGGATGCCGGTGCAGGGCAGAATTGCCCTTGGTTCAGCAGTTTTTTAGGGAAGTATCTTGAAAATATTATTATGAACAGGAAGTCTCTTTCATGTATTTTATGTTTGTATTCTCCATCCTAGACATGCTGGGATTGGTGTTCTCATGAAGGTGCTGTAGGTATGGCATTGCCTTGCTTTGCTTCAGTTCTCAACGCTTAGTCTGGACATAGTGCTGACTTGTCTGAGCTCACCCTTTTTGTCAGCTTCCTCACCCTTAGGGTTTGTCCAGATGATGGAATTGAAATTGTCAGTGCTAAATCAGCATTGTTTTCTCGTAGGAAATTCCATGGCCTATTCCTCAGTGGAAAGAGGAGCTATCCTAGCCTCTGTTTTTGTATGAGGTAGGACAAGCTGCAAGGTCTGTAGGCTTTTCAGACAGTTATTGGGAAAGTGTGGAAGGCAGATTTGAAATTAACTACTATTTTGACAGTTTTCCCCTCAAACTTGTCTGCCCTTTTTGCTTAGAGCTGGACCAACTTATGGATGACCTTTTAGACAAGAAAGAAAAATCCCTCAGGCTACTTGCAGAAATGGACGAAGATGCTTATTTATTGCAAGACAGGCTGTATTGGAAGCCTTATTTTAAGATTTGTACCAGAAGACTCACAATGAAGAGACATCTGTAGGAAAGAGAGGGTATGGAGTTTACTTCTTAGTCTGTCTAGTCCCGAAGCCCTTCAGAGATTGGAAGATAATTATGCATTTGAGGTTCCTCAACACCCCATTTGTTTACTATGATGGTGTCTACTGTAGCCACAATCCTGTAAACTCCAGGCATTAACATTACACAATATACAGTATGTATGATTCTGGTCAAGGCTTCTTCAAAATACCTTCACTATATATAGAAATTGCACTATACGTCCCCGTGTTAAGACAGCATCAAAGCAGGGCCCCACCTGCTAAATAAATCTCACGTAGCAATTGAATGCTGTGCAAAAAAAGGCAAAAATAGAAGTTTCTTTTTCTTCTAATTTATTATAAACTTGAAGCAACAATTTAGTAGCTTAATCTTCAAAAACCGTAACATGCATAGAGACAATGTAAACACGAGACACTTAGCTGATACTAGCAAGTCCATCCATTCCATAACTAGTGTTGAGCGATTATTATCGACAAAGTTGAAATCGGCACGGTTTTTATGTTGATCGGATTTTTTCGATCACGCGATATTTTAGGTTAAAATCTGTGCATAATCTATTAATATCGCGCCATTTTCAGCGCTTCCTGTCATTTTGGCGTCCAGAAAATCAGCTCAGAGAAAGAGCAGGGTGAGCTGTGTGTGCGACGTCATGACTGGGATGTGTATGGTTGTGATTGCTGGAAAAATCACATGACCTGGTTTTACATAGAACAGCCCCTTTCCCGTTCTTCCTCAGTGTGTGTCAGCGTCTTTATAGGAGTAGGGTGTGTGCTCGGTCTCTGTCCAAACAGCTCAGCGAAATTGTTCTATTTGTGCACACAGACAGCTATGCTTTTAGCTGTGAACATTAGAAATTAGGGAGATTAAATTTGCAGATTTTAAGTACTTAGGCTGAGAATTTAAGGAGCATCTAGCCCTGTAAAGTCACGGGGGTGAGCGGGGGGGGGGGGGGGAGGGGTACGCACACAGAAAAGCTCTTAAAGGAGAGTGGATATTGTGCAGCCCAGGCTTTGTTTAGACATTGCATTGCAATTGCTTTTATTAACAGTTTTCTGTTGAAAAATTACTTGAATGTTGGGCAGCCTGAACTTATATTAGGATACAGATCTTTTCTAGTAAAAAATACCTTTTATTATCCTTTTACATTTCAATAGGTGTTTTTTCACTTTTACTGGCAAGCCTTTTGATAGAGGGACCTTGCACTTTAAATTTTTAAAACAGCAATTTTGTAGTCACCGCAGTGTATTTGTTAGGGGCAAAACCCCTTTTTACCGATACATT
>JAODAL010055743.1:0-23742 GCA_025379985.1 Phyllomedusa bahiana
ATTTCACATTTTCAAGAAAATTTGCAAAATACTTTTTTTAAGGGACCAGTCCAGATCGAACATGATTTTGATTGACCTGTATGTTAGATACCCCCATAAATGACTTCATCTAAGAAACTAGATGAAAGAACTCAGAACAGCATTTAGGAAGTGTATTAACCCATTAGGTGTTTCACAGGAATTAAAGCAAAGTGGAGGTGAAATTTCAAAATTTCACTTTTTTTTTGCAGATTTTCGAATTTTATCCATTATTCACTAGAACATGGTAGATGTGATCAGGGAAATGCAACATAATATTGATTCCCCAGATTCTGCTGTTTTCAGAGATATCCCATATGTGGCCCTAGTGCGCTATTTGGCTCAACCACAAGCCCCAGAATACCAGACAATGGGGTCTAATTTTCATTACGATTTTATTTAGGCGCCATTTCAGATTTGTGGACACCATAAGGCGCTATAAATTAATAAACTCCCCAAAAAGACCCCATATTCGAAATTACACCCCTTAAGAAATATATCCAGGGGTGTAGTGAGTATATCAACTCCACAGGTGTTTCACAAATTTGTTTAACATTAGGCAGTGAAAATGATTATTTTTTTCCAACAATCTGCACTTTTAGCTGAAAATGTTTAATTTTTACAAGGAATCCTGGAAAAAAGCACCCCACATTTTGTTACACAATTTCTTCCAAGCTTAACAATACCCTACATGAGTATGTGAACTGCTGTTTGGGCACATGGCAGGGTGTACAAGGGAGGGAGCACTATTTGTCTTTTGGAACACAGATTTTATTGGGTGCCATGTCGCATTTGCAAAGCCCCCAAAGTACCAGAACAGGCAAAACCTTCCAGAAGTTGCCCCATTTTGGTTTCAACACCCCTCAGGGATCTCATCTAGGGATGTACTGTGCATTTTGGGCACAGCGGTGTTCCACAGTGTTTTATAGCACTGGGCCGAGAAAATAGGGGGGGGGGGGGATTGCAGTTTCGTCATTGTTTTTTTGGGCTTCATTTTTAGTGTTCGCTGTACAGGATAAATGACAGAATAACGTTACTACGGGGGTCGGTACAATTGCAATGATATAGATTTTATACAGTTTTTTATGTTTTATTACTTTTACACAATAGAAAAAAGTCTATAAAAAATTGTGTTTCTATGTTGTCCTATTCTGACAGCCATAACTTTTTCATTTTTCTGTATACAGAGCTGATTATGAGATTGTTTTTTGGGGTAAGGATTGACATTTTTATTAGTACCATTATGCGTGGAATATGATGCCTTGATCACTTTTTATTACGGTTTTTGTGAGGCATTTTGAACAAAATACAGCATTCCTGGTAGTGTTTTTTATTTTTATTTTTTACAGTGGTCACTGTGCAGTATAACTGACATGATAGCTTTACTCAGCAGGTTGATACGATTACAGTGATACCAAATTTTTATATTTTTTATGTTTTACTGCTTTTACACAATAAAAACACTTTTATTCACAAAGGAAAACACGTTTTTGCATCGCCGCAGTCTGAGAGACATACCTTTTTTTATTTTTCTGTGTACAGAGCTTTGTAGGGGTTTTTTTTGCAGGATGTGTTGACATTTTTATTTGTATAATTTTTTGGGGGACAAGACTTTTTGATCAGTTTTAAATTAATTTTTTGGAAGGCAGGGTGAAGAAAATACTGCAATCCTAGTAGTGTTTTTTATTTTTATTTTTAACAGCGTTCACGTGCAGTATCCATGGCAAGTTAGTTTTATTCTGTGAGCCGATACAATTATGGTGATACCCAATTTTTATAGTTTTTTTTATGTTGAAACACTTTAAAAAAAGAAAAGTGTTTTTATTGAGTAAAACAATATTTATGCATCGCTGTTTTCTAATAGTCATAACTTTTTTATTTTTCCATATACAGAGACGTGTAAGGACTGTTTTTTGCGGGATGAACTGATGTTTTAATTGATACAACTTTGGCGTTTTTTATTGATCGCTTTTTATTCCATTTTATGTTCTGCGGGATTAACAAAAATCGCAATTCTTTGATTTTTTAAAGTTTTTTTTAACAGCGTTCATCGTACAGGTTATATAATATAAGATATTTATAGGGCAGGTCGTTATGCACACGGCAATACCAAATATGTGTACTTAATTTATTTTTGATCTTTTTTGTGGAGATTGCCGTTTGTAGGGGAAAGGGGAAAAGGGCGATGTATGTGTTTTTATTTTATTTTTCGTCTTTGTGTTTTACTTTTTTCACTATTTTTTTTACTTTTTTTACACTTTTTCACTTTTCCCCAGAGGGGATTTGTAACAGCAATCTTCAGGCCAGGCCAGTAGACAGGATTGCTGCTGTTTACTGGTCGCCATGGTGACAGTCAATCACTATGCCCACAATGCATTGTGGGCATGGTGACGTCACAGACGACCTGGGAAGTGACTTTCACTTCCTGGGCCATCTGGTAGGAGATCGCTGCCACACTATCATGTAGCAGCACGCCACGAGCAGGCAGCAGGAGCTCACTCCTCCTCCTCTTAATTGATCGTCGGCAGCCGGCAGCTGGAGCTCACCGGCAGCCGGAGCTCACTCCGGGCGTGGGTGATGCGGCATGAGGCCAGCGGTAATTTACCAATGGTCCCATGTCAAGATCGTGCGGGGCTCGCTTGTAAGCCCGCACAATCGCCAGGACATATGCTTACATCCATTTGTGGGAACGCACTTCCCACTAGGACGTATGCATATATCCAATCTCGGGAAGGGGTTAAAGGGGCTTTGCCACAAAGGCATTTCATTCCTTGTTTGTCCTGTTTTAGTTTTCAGTGTGTTCAAAAGGGGGGTGAATGATTTGTGTGAGCTGCATATCATGTGAACCAGCAGACATCACAATGCCTTTCCCACACTGTGCTCACTCTAGTCACAAAAAGGTCTGTCTATGTAAAGAGCTGTGAATAGCTACAATGTAGCTGAGTGGTTAGCGATACTGCCTCTCAGCATAAGAGTCCTAGGTTAAAATCTCTGCAGGAACCAAACCTGTGGATTTTTTTTTTCTCTTTAGCATTGCACATACCTGATTGAAGTTTCGTTTTTTATTTATTTGCACTGTTTGACTAATTACTAAGCAGTACAGAGGATGGGAGTATAATGACAGCACCTGAGGTTGAACACTTGCTCAGTAGTGAAGAGCGATTACGTCGACTAACGTCATCGGGTCGCTAGTCGATATCGGCAATTATCAAGACGATTTCCGATAGTCGATAATATATTATCGCCGATGACCATTAAAGTCTATGGGAGAGGAACAACACCTTCATTCTTACACCCAAACAGGGCTGGAGAAGCTGGAATTAACATCGACAACGGTCAAATGGATACGTGCTACATCTTAGGCAACACACTTAGGTTATAAAAGTCACAGAAAAAAAGTCACAGACCATTCAACATCCCTGTCTTGTACCACAGCATGACCCTTAAACCTGCATGACCCACAAATGAAAAAGTGCCAGGAGGCAGTATTATTTGAACCATCATTTTACTTGAACTGGGCATTGACTATCCCTGTCCTGGAACGCAGCATGACCCTTAAAACTATCTGACCCACAGATTAAAAAAGTGCCGGAAAAAGGAGTCTTTTAACCACCATTTTAGTTGAACTGGACATTGACTATAACTGTCCTGGACCGCAGCATGACCCTTAAACCTGCATGACCCACAGATTAAAAAGTACCGGAAAAAGTAGTCTTTGAACCACCATTTTAGTTGAACTGGACATTGACTATACCTGTCCTGGGCCACAGCATGAGCCCCAAACCTGCATGACCCACAGAATTAAAAAGTGCCGGAAAAAGGAGTCTTTCAACCACCATTTTAGTTTCACTGGACATAGACTATACCTGTTCTGTACCACAGTATGACCATTAAACCTGTCTGACCCCCAGATTTAAAAAGTGCCGGAAAAAGGAGTCTTTCAACCACCATTTTAGTTGAACTGGACATTGACTATATCTGTCCTGGGCCACAGCATGAGCCCCAAACCTGCATGACCCACAGATTAAAAAGTGCCGGAAAAAGGAGTCTTTCAACCACCATTTTAGTTGAACTGGACATTGACTATACCTGTCCTGGGCCAATGCATGAGCCCCAAACCTGCATGACCCACAGAATTAAAAAAGTGCCGGAAAAAGGAGTCTTTCAACCACCATTTTAGTTTCGACTGGACATTGACTATACCTGTTCCTGTTCCACAGTATGACCATTATAAACCTGTTTGACCCACAGATTAAAAGTGCAAGAAAAAGGAGTTTTTTCAACCACCATTTTAGTTGAACTGGCCCATTGACTATATCTGTCCTGGCCACAGCATGCAGGTTGCATTAACCACTGAAGAACAGATTGGCGGCGCTGTTCGTTACTGAGATTCACAGGGCCCTGACCCAGCGATGACAGGCCTGACGGTCCTGCAACCGGCGATCCGCTGGCATGCATGTCGTCGCCAGCACTGGAAGGAGCACCTTCTCTCGTACCTCTACCTCCATGTCCTACACCCCTCTTTCCTTGCTTACCACCTGCATTTGGCTCCATGTTCAGAAAGATAAAAATTTAAGAAAGTATGGAAGAGTTTTTGACAGTTTCTAATCAAAAGACGGCAAATCACAGCTATTCTTAAATCCCTCTAATTTCCTACAGCCAATAAGGATTAGAAACTGAAGTGTTTCTAGCGAATACCTATGAAATGAGGTCTGGTGGAAGAACCGTAAGACAAAATCAACAGTGTTCTTCCTTCATTCCCAGGGATTTACAACTGCCCAGTAGGACTAGGAATTGATAGTTTTCAACAAACTATCATACAATTGCGCTATCTGCGCCAAACTGAGATTCAACGGGCGCAATAAAACTATTCGAAAGTAACACAGATGAGAAATTGCGTTTTTTGCAGCAATGACAAACGAGAACAGTTGCTAGAAAAATTTTCTATCACAATTGTCGTACAACGTGGCTATTTGAAAAAAACTAGGGCCGCACCACGTGCAATACAGCTATTTAAAAGTTATACGGATAACAAACGGTGGTTTTTGCACCAATGAAATACACCAACAGTAACTACAAAATTTCTGTATTCAAATTTAAGTACAAGGTGGCTCTATGAACACACAAAAGTAAAAAAAAACACCTATTTGAAATGTATAAGGATAATAAAAGGTGGGTTTTGCACCTATGAAATACACCTGCAATTACTAGTACATTTCTGTATGGTAATTAGAGATGTGTTCTCAAAAATTCGATTCGGTCACTTCGCCGAATTTTGTGACAAAATTCGTTTTGGTCCGAATTACTTTGGCACTAATCGCGTTAAAAAACAGCTATTTCCAGGCTGCACAGAGCCTGCAGGGTGCTGTAAACTTTTATGCCATCCCTTTAAAAAAGAAAGGGGGGAGCTTGGTTTGGTCTTAAAAAATGTTTTTTTTTAGCATGAAAGCAGTTAAATGCCATCTTTTCCCTTAAAAAGCTTAACTATAAAATTCCCTGGACACTTAAGAGGGCAAAACTGACCAAAAAACTGAAGCGGGAATGAAGTCTGAAAAAAACAAGCTGAGAGCTCAGGTGGCAACATTAGTGACAAAAGTTTTGGAGGGGGGAGGCTGCCACTCAGCATGAGGTCAGAGAGTGCCAATGTCATTGTGGAGGGGTTTCAAAAAAGGGGAATTAGGCCACAGAGTGGAAAAATTTGACACATTTGGTGGGGGTTTCCGGCAGAAGCAGCTGGGTCGGGAATGGCACAATGACATTCTGGAGGGTGGCAAAAACAGGATGGGCCACAGATTTGGCACAAGGGAAAACATTTGGGGAGGCCGCCAGCAGCAGCACCATGAGGTCAGACAGGGGCCCAACAATGACTTTTCTGGGGGGTGGCAAAAACGGGAGTAGGCCACAAGGAACAATGACACGTGTGGAGGTCACAAAGGGCACCCACAGCAGCACTTTTGGGTCGGGCCAGGGTACAATGACATTCTGGAGGTGGCAAAAAAAAAAAGGGAAGTAGGCCACAGATTGGCCCCAAGAAAACAGTGTGGAGGGAAAGACAGCACAGCAGCATGAGGTAAGACAGTGGCAAAATTGACATTTTTGGAGGGGAAAAAAACCCCAGGGAGAAAGGCCACAGAGTGGCACAATGACACAGGTGGGGGTAAAGGCAGCAGAGCATGAGGTCAGGCAGTGGAAAAATTTAAAATTCTGGAGGTGGCAAAAACAGGAGTAGGCCCCCCAGGTGGCAAAAATGAACAGTGTGGGGGGGAAAGGGGAACAGAGGCAGCATGGGGTTTCAGACAGGGGCACAATGACTTTCTGGAGGTGGAAAAAAACAGGAAAAAAGGGCCCAAGAGTGGCACAATGAAAACAGGGGTGGGGGTTTCCACAGCAGCACAGAAAGAGGTCAGACAGGGGGCAAAAAAGACTTTTCTTAGGTGAAAAAAAAAAAGGAGTAGGACCCTAGTGGCAAAATGACACAGTGGGAGGTCAGGGGAAAGCAGCAGCGGGTATGGGGTTTGACAGTGGAAAATTTGACTTTTCTGGAAGTGGCAAAAACGGATTTGGCCACAGAGGGGCAAAAATGACAAAAGGGTGGAGGTCACCGGCAGACAGCTGGGGGGTAGCATTTGGCACAATTACATTGGGAGGTGGCAAAAACAGTAGTAGGCCACGAGTGGCAAAATTGACGAGGGGTGGAGGTGCGGCGGCTGGAGAACAGAAAAAAGGTCAGGGGATAAAAAAATTTCCCAAAGGGGTGGGAAAAGGGGGTGGCTTACCAGCCCCCTGGTAAAAGTTTTTTGGTGGCAAAAGGGAGAAACTGGCAGCAAAGTGTGGCATCGGGGGGGGTTTGGGGGCTTCAAAAATAGTGGCTGAGGCAGGAAATTTTAAAAACCAAGAAAATTTTCCCTCCCCTTTTTTTTGGGTTGAGGCGTAAAGGGTGATTTTTTTTCTGACATTTTAAAGGGCTTGGGTTTGTGGGGAAAAAACCCGGGCCGATCCATCTTGACAAGGCAGTCTTTCCCAAATTTTCCCCCATGGACAACGGGTTCCCCTTTGGGGGGAAACGATGGTCCCCGCCGCACTGAAACACCCCCTTGATGCCACAAACAATGGGGGGGGCGGGAAACAGTTTTCCCACTGAAAACCCGGGGAAAAATTTGGGGCCCACACATCCTTTTGGGCCCCCCAAAAGCCCAGCGGTTTTCTTCAAACCGGGGGTTTGACAAGTGTTTTTTCCAATTTGGCCCACCCCGTTGGTTCGGGGAATGCCCAGGTCCTGCTGCTGCTGCGGGGCGCTACCCCCTAAATAGGCGGGGGAAGGAAGCTTGCTCATCAGTGACCCCGGGACTTGGGGTTGCTCCCTGATGGAGGGGTTTTTTGTTCTTTTCCCCCCCCCCAATTTTCCCCCCAAAACCGGGGCAGTGGGAAACTTGGGGGCTGAAAAAACCCCAAACCTGTAAAGGGGAAAGGGAAAACCCCCGCAAATAGGCAGGGGCCCAAAAATGCCCAAAAAGGCCCTTTCCCAAATATTATTTGATTTGCCCCTCCCTCTAAATAGCGGGGGAAAAAGGCTCCCTTTTTGGGGAGGGGGTTTTAGCGGGGGCCAAAATTGGGTGGAGGCCAGAAGTCACCCCTCTGCCAGTTTGCTGATATTCACTTTTCATTTGCCGGGCAAAACCCAGCATGCTGCGGGCCACTGCACTGTGATTTTCCGAGGGGTTTTCCTGCCTCCATCTCCCTGAAATACCCCACGGTGCTTGGGGGTCATCTGCCTTTTTCTTCCCACCCTCCATCTACCCCCCCAGTGCTTGCTCCCCCTTCTCCGGTCACCTGGGTAGAAAATCCACTCATTTCCCCAGACAATGCTTTTTGCTCCATGTCCTCCTCCTCCCCCAACTCAGTCCCCCCCGGGCCTTGTGGGGCCCCGGATTTAGGGCGGGCCCCGTCTCCAGTCCCCTGCCCCCGACAGATTTTTAGCATCTGTTGCAGGCTTTAAGCAGTGGAAAGACTTTATAATCCCGGGAGGGTTTGGGGAAGACAAATAACTGGCCTCTCGAAAAGGCCCCCCAAAAAATGGCAGGTGTCCCCGTGAGCTGCCAAATTGGGGAAATCAAAGTTACCCCCAGGGGGGGGAGTCCCGTCTTTCCCGGATCATCAAAAAATCCCTTTATTGGCCCCTTTTTTTTTTCATACAGTCGGTCCAAAATGGGGCAGGCTGGAAATTTTCCCAAAGGTTGGAAACAACGCATATCCCGAGTTTTTGGGGGGGAAAGTTTTTTGGGCCCCTGCAACCCCAGGAGGGTTTTTCCTGGCTTTGTAGGAAAGGAAAGAAGTGGGATGCCCCAGTTTTCCCCCGGCCATTTTAGAAACTTCTGAAGCCCTTTGGGAAAATTTTAGGAACCTTTTTTTACAAAACCCTTTTAACACATGCGCCAATTTTCAGGGGGCAAGGACCTTTCCTTTTCGGTGCAGCGCAGCACCATGTTCGTCCCCTTTTTCCGTCACCATGGTTCCGATTTGCAGTTGGCCGCGGAGAAAAGCCACACATCGATTTTTTGCGAATGGGGGGGGGGGGGGGGGGGGGGGGGGGGGGGGGGGGGGGGGGGGGGGGGGGGCGGGGCAGTTCCTGCCCCGGTTTCTTCGTTCCTTTAGGGAAAGCCAGGGGTAGAAATGCGTGACAAACCCCTGTGCCCTACACAATTTTGGGATGATGGAGCAATTTCCTTTTTGGGGGGGGTGAGTGGTTGGGGGGTGGGGTTTTTAAAAAGGAGGAGGGGCGGACATTGGCCCCAGGGGCCGCGTTTTGACAAAAGTGGAGGAGGGGAAAACGGCATCTCCTGTCCAAGTTTTGGTGTGCCCGGGGAGGAAGGGACATTCACCCCCGTGGGCCGTTAAAAAGGGCTTGTATGGCCCTGACCGTTAGTTTTCGCTCCCCTTGTTTCCCCGCTGCCCGGGGCACCTTGAACAAACCAAAAGTCAAAGGGCTTGGGCCCCCTTTCTGTTCTACATATTTATGAAGGCTGGGGACTGCCTTTTTTGGAAAAGAAATTTCGGTTTGGGAAATCTCCATCTCCCCTTTCCCCACAAGCCATTAGTTCTCTGAAATTTGGGGCGGTCCCCCCCATTTGGGGAAAAGGGGGGGACTGCAGTAACCCCAAAAACTTTGGGCAGGAACAGGTCAGCTTCTGCACCTTAATGGTTGGGGCCTAGTGTTTTCTCTTTTAAATCGCCTCGTTGGGAAGCCTGCGGCGCCCTGAGTGGGAGGGGCCCGGGATCTGGAACCCGGGGGATGATTTTTCCCAAAGAGAAAAAGCTCCCTTCTGCAGAGGTGGGTTTGGGGCCCTTTTACTTGGGGTGCAATGGCAAAAACCCTGCCACTGGCCGCTGCTGCGGCGGCAGGAAAGGGCCACCACATCTGACCAAAGTTTTCCCAGGCCCCCGGATTGGGGAGCCCGCATGTTTGGGCGCATGGGAGGGGGGTAAAGGGTTTGCTCCCTGGCCACGGGTTCACTTTTCTTTTTTCCCCAAAATTTCTAATATACCCCCATTCGGGGTCCTCCGGTGTTTTTAGCAAAGAAACTGCCACCCCAACCCATAGCATTTTACCCCCAAACCCCCGCACTGAGTGAACCTTTCTTGGGGGCCGTGCCCTCGTGGCCCCCCTCCCCTATTTTCTTTGGGCCCTGCGAAGCGGGTTTTCTACCCCGTGGGCCCTTGGTCCCGACCTCACACTGCGTACCCTGCTGACTCACGGGCCCCACAAAAACCCACTTGCGGGGTGCCCGCTGCCCGACGCGCAAACTGACGCCCTTTTCTCCTACGATGTTTAAGCCCTTGCCCTTTACCAGGTTTCCCAAGTGCTGGGCGGCCCCTTCTTCATCTCTATTTGGTTTAAACGTCACTGCTTTTCCCATCCCCCCGGTCCCTTGGGATTCCCAAAGCGACCCCCAAACATGAAACCCCCCTTTCCACCCCCCCCACATCCCATTCTTTGCCCCCCTACTGGCCCAAAATCAGGGGGTATTGGCCCCCTTTGTTTTGCTGGGCCGTACCTGACTGCCCCCTCCCAAAATTTTTTCATTCCCCCGCATATTGTGGCGCTGAGCCCCTCCCAATAGTGAGGACGGTGAGGGCCGGGGTGAACCCCCCTCCCCGGGGCCCTGCCCAAATAAGGGGGTTTTTCTACGATCCCACCGGCTCTTGGGGGGGTTTTTCAGAGGGCATCCTGGGAGGAAGAAAAGGAACCTAGCCAACCAATCAAGGAAAAAAATTGGGGGGTTTCTGAACAACCAAGACCGCTAGATGACGCGGCAGTTGTGGCCTCCCCGAGTGGGCCCCTGCGCGCTCCCCCCTTTCTGTTTTTGCGACCTGGGCCTGCTCCCGGTTTTTTTGTTTCCACCCACTCGAGGGGAAGTCCTGCCCCCTCTCTGTTGACATAAAAAGTTTTTTTTAAAATTTTACAGAAACTGTTTTTTGAAGTTTTTGGGTTTGAAAAAAACACCCCCTTTTTTTGACTCCAAATGAACCCCGTAACAAGCTTGGGTAACCTTTGGATATAAATTGCGCCCCACAAATGGGCAGGAAAAATTGACTTGTATGTGCCGTTTAAAAACTCTTGTATTTTACAGAATATAAAAGCACAAACAGGCTTAATTAAACCTTCGGATATGAATTATGCTACAGAAATTTTTCTTCTGTGGCGGTGAAAAAACAAATTTTTCTTTTACTGAGTACAACTTCAGAAAAAAACTTAGTTAAACCTTGGATGTAAATTACGCAAAAGAATTGAGCAGCCAAAAATTACTAGCTTTGTAGAGTGTTACAATGGCTTGTATTTTACACTACACAACAAGAGGAAAACTTGTAATTAACCTTCGCTTGTGAATTATGCTACAGGAAAAATGTCTTTTTTGGCGATGAAATGATAGGTTTCTTTTAGTCACCACCAGCAGCAAACAAGCTTAATTTTTCCCCCGGAGTAAATTGCGCCAAACAATTGAGCAACCACAAACTACCAGCTTTGTAACGTGTTACAATGGCGTGTTTTTTATGCTACACAACAAGAGGAAAACTTATAATTAACCTTCGCTTGTGAATTATGCTACAGAAAATGTTTTTTTGCGGTGAAATAATAGGTTTCTTTTAGTCACCACGCAGCGAACAACGCTTAATTAACCCTGGATGTAAATTGCGCAAAAGAATTGAGCAGCCAAAAATGAATGGTATTTGTATTGTAAAAACGCGGTTTCTTTAAATGAATACAACAGGAACAGGCGTAGATCACCCTTGGATATTCAATGTGCTGTGAGCAGATAACATTAAAATGTATATGCAGCTGCACTGGACACACACTGGACTTCAGATCCAATACCCCCAAAAAAAACAGAAATAGAACATTAAGAAAGCTCCCCTGAACAAGCTGAGACACCCCCCAAAACTCGCTGTATAAAAATGAGTTCTTTAGTATTTAGCTATCATAAGCAGCAGCGGCAGCACCTTCCCTAATCAGTACATTGAGAGCGGTAGAGCTCCCAGCGTCAAGCCGGACTTATATAGTGCGGGGACGTCACAAATCCTGCCGGTCTCTGATTGGCTTCATCTCTGCACATGTCATGCAGGCTATTCCCTTCTTCCCCCCCAGAGTTCTTTTTCCCATGTAACGCCATGTGCTCGCAGCCATTTTATCAATGAAAAGCACACTTCGTTAACCCGAAGTACCCCAAAGTTCGACTTCGTTCCGAACCGAAGTTTTCCTGAAATTCTAAACGAATTCCACTTCGTTAGAATCAATTCGCCCATCTCTAATGGTAATATAAGTACAAGATGGGTCTTTCAACAAAACTGGGCTGCGACAAAGTGAAAAACACGTAATTAAATCGTGTACTGATATTAATAGGTGGTTTTTGCACCTATGAAATACACCTGCGGCGACTAGAAGCATTCTGTATCCTATTTTAAGTACAAAGTGGGTCTTTGAAAAAAACTGAGCTGCGCTAAAGTGAAAAACACGTAATTAAATTGTGTACTGATAATAATAGGTGGTTTTTGCACCTATGAAATACAACACCAATTACTAGCAAATTTCTGTATGGTAATATCCGTACAAGATGGGTCTTTCAACAAAAATGGCCTGCGCCAAAGTGAACAAAACCTAATTAAATTGTGTACGGATAATAAAACGTGGTTTTTGCACCTATAAATACACTGGCGGTGATTAGAAAAGTTCTGTATCCTATTGTAAGTAAAAAATGGGTCTTTGAACAAAACTGAGCTGTGCCAAAGTGAAAAAAAACCTAATTAAATCATGTACAGATAATAAAAGTTGAGTTTTTAAACCTGCAGTTATTAGAATAGATCTGTTTCCTAATATAAGTACAGGCTGCACAAAATACAAGCTAATATTTCACCAATAACTGGCCATAGACTGTTAATAAAAAGCCATTTCAATGCAGGGTCAAAGCAGGGGTTTGGGCTGCACAATTTTCCACTCCCCCTTTCAAAAGCTTTGGGCCCCCTGCCTGCCTGCCAGCCTGTCTGTCCGTGTTCGCCCGCCCCCCCCCCCCCCCGCCACCTTAATTTCCCCCGCGGCTTTTTTAAAAATTTCCACTAAGTAACCTTTAAAAAATGAAATTCCCCTAAACTACTAAACTTTCCTATGTTCTAATGTTCACAGAAAAAACATGTTGCGTGTGAACAAAGAGAAAATGTTTCGTGAGCGTATTTAAGGGGACCTACACCCCGCCTGTTCTTATGAGGGCACAGACAACCCCTGTGCGGGAAAAGGGAAAGGGGTTTCTATGTAAAACCCAGGTCAAGTAATTTTTCCAACCATAACATCCCCCGTCATGACGTCCCAACCCGCCCCACCCTGTCATTCTCTAAGCGGGTTTTCGGCCGCCAAAAAAGACAGGAAACACCGGGAAAAAAGGCGCAATAGTAAAAAGATTTTGCGCAGATTTTCCACCTTAAATTTTTTTCGGGGATTTGAAAAAAATTTCCGGTCAAAAATAAAAACCGTGCAGATTTAACTTTGTCGATTAAAAAATCGCTCACACTTTTTGCTCCCGCCCCCGTGAAATATGGGGTGATTACTAAAAAGCGAAAGAATGAAAAGTAGCTGCCCGAAAGGAGAGGGATATCTGAGCATGTGGTTTTAAACCCGACTGAGGCTAAACGGTCGTATTTTCCCCAGGGGGATGAGTTCCCCTTTAGATGTCTCAGGTAAACCGCTAAAACAAAAATTGGTTTCAGAATTTTTTTAAAAATTAAAAAGAAGGTAACAAACTTTCCACAACAATTTTAAAAATTTGGACAAAACCCCCTTTTAAATTGTTTAAATTCCCACCTATGGTCTGGGCTTAAAAAACTTTATTTGGATATCATATGGGGGGCTTTTGTGTATAAAAACCCGAAATCCCCCCCTTAAGAACCCCCCCAAAAAAAGGGAAAACCCAAAAAGTAAAAATTTCCCCCTCCTTCCCCTTTTTAAACACATCGAGCTCTTCATTAGGCCCGCTCTTTCCCGCCAGCAGCTTCATTTTCCCCTTTTTTGTTCAAAATTTTGGGGTGGTTCACCAGTGTTTTCAGCAAAAAACCCCTCGCCATTCCTGAATTTAGCCTTTTTTTGAGGGTTTTTGGTAATTTAAGCAATTTTAAAACCAAAATGTGGGCTACAGACCTGAAGTTTTTGGGAAGAAACCGAGACAAGCTCCTGTCAGGTTTTGATCTCACCCTCTTGACCAGGGCTTTCTAGGGCACATAGAGAAGGATTGGGAACCTAGGGAATCTTTGTACACAAGCAGGGGTTTAAAGGGAAAAGGGCCCCAAAATCAGAATAAACAATGTATTTGGTAATTGTTGCATTTGGGCCCTTTTCGACATGTTTAAAACTAATCAATGTGGTGGGAATAAACCCCTTTAAAAAATTTTAAAAGTTTGGTCCCGGTTTGCTGTAAAGAATGATAATATTGGATTAAATGTTAAAACCCTTTTGCTGGAGGCAGTTTTGTGTACTTGGCCCTGTTCCCACGGCTTAAAAAGGGCCGTATTTCGTTCCCCTAATTACGACCGAAAGAGCGGGCAATTACCCGGGGGTTTAAAAAGGCCCATTTTTTATGGTAATCCCAGTTCTTTATAGAGAAATATGGGGTTACGGGCTCCTCTCCCTGCTCGGCCGGGAAAACGCCAGGGGGGGGAAATTTAAATTTACCTGTCACTTTTTTAGTGGTGAAAAACCCGCCGCTAGTTTAAAAAAAAATTTTCTAAGGGGGGCCCCCCGAATTTCCCCCCCCCGCCCCACTTCCCCCGCCCCCCCCCCGCCCCCGGGGCCCCACAAAGGAAAATGGGGGCGTTTAAAAAAAGTCCCGCAGTTAACCCCTTTTGAACAAAAGCCTTAGAGTATTTAACCCCGTGCAGACGGGGGAAGGGAAATTTAGCATTTTGTTTTGAGACCTATTTTCCTATTTTTATTTAATTTGAAATTTGATACGTAATTTTTATGTATCTAAGGTGCAAAATTGTGTTGGCTGGGATCCCATACTCAAATTTTCAAACCCGGGTTTAAAGGGGGGGGGTGCAAAAAATTTATGATTGGGGATAGATTAACCCTTTTGTTTTCGCCCTTCACGTTAAGGGTTTGGGGGTTTGAAGGGCGTCATAACATGTTTGCTATTTTTTTCCCCAAAACCCACCAAAAGTGTGGAATGCCCGTACCGTCAGCTTTGGGTCCAAAATAACTGTACCTTTTCTGAGTCACTCTTTTTCCATGCTTTCACTCAGTGGTTACTCGGATAAATTTGTTAAATTTTTAGTAGGTTTGGGGGAAAAAGATTTCCCAACGAAGTGGAATTCGTTTTAGAATTTCAGGGAAAAATTCGGGTTTGGAAAAGAAGTCGAACTTTTGGGTACTTGGGGGTGAAAAAAGTTTTGCTTTTTATTGATAAAAAAGGGCTGCGACAAAATGGCGTTACAAAGGGGCAAAGAACTCTGGGGGAAAAGGGCGTAGGGCCCGCATGGGCAAAGGGCAGAGATGAAGCCAAACAGAGACCCGGGGGGGAAATTTTGTGACGTCACCCACTATAAAAGTCCTTGACGACGCTGGGGGCTCACAACTCCTCTCAGTATGATTTGGGGAAGGGGCTGCTGCGGCCTTTCTTTTTTAAAAGCTCTTATTGAAGAACTGATTTTCATACAGCGATTTTGGGGGGTGTCTCAGCTTGTCTCAGAGACTGCTTCTCTTAACCCCTTAACGACCGCGCACCGTCTTTTGACGGCGGCCGGTGCGGGTCGTTCGTCTGCAGCGACGTCTTTTGACGTCGCTGCAGACATCGGGGTTTGCGGCGCCGGTGCCGCAGCTGCGCTGGGATCGGGGCTGAACTACACAGCCCCGATCCCAAAGCATGTCCTGCAGGCATCGGTCAGCGGAGGAAACAACCGCAACCAGGTGATTTAACCCTTTGATTGCGGCGGTGCGTTACAGCATCGCAATCAAAGGGATCCCCTGCTCTGTCGGGTGATCGGAACACCCGGTGACCCGACAGAAGCCCGGGGAACGGATGCACAGTCAGCTCTGGGGACCTAGCGTGGCCCAGAGTTGTCTGTGTATGAAGCCAGTGATTAGTACGCACTGTGTGCTATCATAATCACTGCCTGTGTCAGACTGACACAGATTAGCATGTATTAGCATATATGAATATGCTAATACATTACTAAGTGTAAAAAAATTTTAAAAAAATGTTAAACAGTTCTCCCTTCATGGAGTCAAAAAAAATTACAAAAAAAAAACATAAAAAGTGTAAAAAAAAAGAATAAAAAAAATAAATAATAAATAAAAATAAATATTTAATAAAAAATAATTGTACATAAATTACACGCACAAAAAAACCTACACAATATTTGGTATCCACATGGACCGTAATAACCTGTAGAATTAATCTAACAAGTTATTAAGTGTGAAATGTTAATGGTGTAAAAAAAAAATGAAAAAAACCAAAAAAATTTTTGGAAAAAAATAAAAAAAAATACTGCAATTATTTATAAGTGTACTTAAACTATTCCCTTATAAAGTACAACTTGTCTTGAATAAAACGAGGCCTCATCCAACTGTGTCATTGAAAAAATAAAAAAGTTACAACTGTTTAAATGCAAGGAGGCCAAAACTAAAAAAATGTTCTGGTCATTAACTACTTTTCAGGCGTTCGGCTTAAGGGGTTAATGTTCTATTTCTGATTTTTTGGGGTATTGGATCTGAAGTCCAGTGTGCGTCCAGTGCAGCTGCATATACATGTTAATGCTATATGCTCACAGCACATTGAATATCCAAGGGGGATCTAAGCCTGTTCCTGTTGTATTCATTTAAAAAAAAAGAGTTTTTACAATACAATTTCCACTTCATTTTTGGCTGCTCAATTCTTTTGCGCAATTTACATCCAGTGGTTAATTAAGCGTTGTTTTGCTGCTGTGGTGACTCAAAGAAACCATCTTTTTCACCGCCAAAAAATAAATTTTTCCTGTAGCATAATTCACAAGCGAAGGTTAATTACAATTTTTTCTCTTGTTGTGTAGCTTAAAAAACACGCCATTGTAACACGCTACAAAGCTGGTAGTTTGTGGTTGCTCAATTCTTTGGCGCAATTTACATCCAGGGGTTAACTAAGTGTTTTTCTGCAGTTGTACTCAGTAAAAGAAACTTTGTTGTTCACCGCCAAGAGAAGAAATTCTGTAGCATAATTCATATCCGAAGGTTAATTAAGCCTGTTTGTGCTTTTATATTCAGTACAGAGTACAAGTAAATTTTTCCTGCCCATTTGTGGAGCGCAATTTATATCCAAGGGTTACCCAAGCTTCTTAGTGGGTTCATTTGGAGTCAAATACAGGGTGTGTATTTATCATATACAGATTTCTTCATCAAACAGTGTCTGTACATTTTAGAACAAAGAGTATGTCAGACAGAGAGGTGGCAGGCTCTTCACCTGCAGGTGGCAGAGGCACAAACATTCCTGGAGCAGGCCCAGGTTGCAGCACAGCAAGAGGACGTCGCAGCAGGGGTCACTCGGTGAGGCCACAACTGCCGCTGTCATCTAACGGCCGTGTGCTGACTAGCAACCAAGGGTTCTTGATTGGTTGACTAGGTCATCCACTTCCTCCCAGATGACATCTGACAACCCAGCCAAGAGTCGGTGGGAACGTCAGACACAACCCTTAGTTGGCATGGCCCGGGAGAGGTCAGCGGCCCTCACCTGTCCTCAACCCGCTTCTGTCCCATCCGGTCCCTCAACCAGAGATCTACTATGTGGTCTGGGCTCAGCGCCACTATATAGCGAGGATGAACAATTTGAGGAGGGCAGTCAGCAGCTACTTGGCAGCGAAGAAATGGGGCCAATATCCCCTGCTTCTTGCAGTAGGCGGCAAAGTATAGATGTGGAGAGTGGCATGGGAGGTCATGTTGTGAGGGGTCAGCCTCGGCATACCAAGACCGGTGATGAGGAGAGCAGTGACGATGAAACACAAATAGATGATGATGTAGCCGACTGCACTTGGGAGCCGGGTGAAGCAAGGGCTTCATCATTGTCAGGAGAAGAGGGCTTCAGCTTGCACGTTATGCAGCGGCGCAGCCAGCAAGTGGGTTGTGTGGCCGTGAGTCAGCAGGGTAGCAGCAGTGCGAGGTCGGGAGCCAAGCGACCACGGGGTAGAAAACCCGCTTCACAGGTCCAAGAAAGTAGCGGCACAGGGGCTCTTCGAGGCAGCGGCGGTAGCAGTCACTCAGTGCGGAGCGTTGGCAGTAAAATCAGCTACTCGGTGGTGTGGCAGTTCTTTGCTAAGACAACGGAGGAGCCGAATATGGGTATATGTAGAATCTGTGGGCAGAAAGTGAAGCGTGGCCAGGGAGCTAACGTTGGCACCACGGCCCTGCGTCAACACATGCAGCGTCACCATCCGGTGGCCTGGGAGAAACGTGGCTCAGATGTGGTGGTCCATCCTGCCGCCGCAGCAGCGGCCAGTGGCATGCATGCCATTGCAGCCAGTCAAGGCTCCACCACCTCTGCAGAAGGGAGTTGTTTCTCTTTGACATTATCTCCCGGTCCAGATGCTCCTGCTCCTCGCTATTCATGGCGTCAGCAGTCGTTCAGCGAGGCGATTGCAAAGAGACAACAGTATGAGTCCAACCATCCTAAGGTGCAGCAGCTGACCGTGCTCCTGTCCAAGTTGTTGGTACTGCAGTCCCTCCCTTTCCAAGTGGTGGACTCTGCACCATTCAGAGAACTAATGGCTTGTGCCGAGCCGAGATGGAGAGTTCCAAGCCGTAATTTCTTTTCCAAAAAAGGCAGTACCAGCACTTCATAAATATGTAGAACAGAAAGTGGGCCAGTCCTTGAGCTTATCGGTTTGTTCCAAGGTGCACGGCAGCGCGGACATCTGGAGCTGTAACTACGGTCAGGACAAGTACATGTCCTTTACGGCCCACTGGGTGAATGTGCTTCCTGCCCAGGCACACCAAGAACTTGGACAGGAGATGCCGCTTTCTCCTCCACGTTGTCAAACTGCTGCTGTTGCGCCAATGTCCGCCTCCTCCTCCTCCACCACCACCACCATCCCAGCCTCCACAAGTACTGCTCCATTATACCACATGTGTAGGGCACAGCGGTGTCACGCAGTTCTACACCTAGCTTGTCTCGGCGAACGAAGTCACACAGGGGAGGAACTGCTCCGTGTCATGCAGGAAGAAATTGATGTGTGGCTTTCTCCGCGCCAACTGCAAATCAGAACTATGGTGACGGACAATGGGAGGAACATAGTGTCCGTGCTGTACCAAGGAGGGATGGTCCATGAGCCCTGCATGGTGCATGTATTCAATCTGGTTGTAAAAAGGTTCCTGAAGTCTTCCACCGATCTTCAGAAGATTCTGAAAATGACCAGGAAACTGTGCATGCACTTTATCCATTCCTACAAAGCCAGGAACACCCTCCCGAGTTGCAGCGGCAGAACGGCCTCCCCCAACACACTCTGATATGCGATGTTTCCACCCGTTGGAATTCCAGCCTGCACATGTTGGACCGACTGTATGAACAGAGAAAGGCCATTAATGATTTTTTGATGATCCAGGCGGACAGGAGTACTCCCCTGTATAACTTTGATGTCAGCCAGTGGCAGCTCATGCGTGACACCTGTTGTTTGTTGAGGCCATTCGAGGAGGCCACGTTATTTGTCAGTCGCCAGGACTACGGGATGAATAACGTCATTCCACTGCTTCATGTCCTGGAACAGATGCTGAAAAATCTGTCTGGGCAGGGGACTGGAGACGTGGCGACTACATCTCGTGGCCACATGAGTCCGGTGGGGACTGAAGATGGAGGAAGAGGAGGAGGAGGAGGACATTGGAGCAGAAGTATTGTCTGGTGAAATGAGTGGATTTTCTCCCCAGGTGACAAGAGAGGAGGAGCAGGAGCAGCTGGGGGGGGTTGGGGAGATGAGGAAGACGAGGCAGATGACCCCAAGCACCGTGGATTTACGGGGAGAGGGAGGCAGGGACCCTCGGAGTCCTTGTGCAGATGGCCCCGCAGCATGCTGATTTGCCGGCTAGTGACAGCCAAATATCACTCCGGCAGGGGATGTCTTCTGGCTCCCACCCTATTGGACCCCCGCACCAGTCCAAAATGGGGCCTTTTTCCAGCGTGAGGGGAGGACAAACCAAATACATGGGAAACCCTCCTTAGTCAGTTGGCCGGCCTTTGTGCGGCATCGTCCCTCCTCTGCGGGTTGACCGGGGGTTTTTCAGCGCTCACGACTACTCCCACGGCTGCTGGGTGAAAGGGGGGGGGGGTAGGAGCAGTACCAGCCCATCACAGCAACCTAAGTCTGGGTCAGATAGCACTTCCTTCACCCCCCTAGTGAGGAGGGTAGTCGCCGCAGCATCCTGGAGCGTCCCTAACCAAAAGGTGGGGGGCCAATTGGACGCACTCTGCCACCCCTTTTTGAAGAACCGCTTGACTACTGGGGGCCAAACTGGTGTGGGCCGCAACTTGCGAGTTTGCAGTGGAGAAGCTTTTTCCCGCCCGGCCTTTGTGTGGCATCAAGCGGGGGTTCATGCGGCGGGGACCATCGTTTCCCCAAGGAGAACCACTTGTCAACGGGAAATGTGGAACGAATGACCTTTGTCAAGATAAATCAGGCGTGGATCGGCCAATTTTCCACAAAACCAATCCATTTAGGCGTCAGTCTGGTTCAAACTACCTCTCACCCCCAAACCTATTCGAGCGAATAGACTGACATAGTTTTGCCTGAAAGGAGAGGTGTTTACCCTACATGTGTGACCAGTACTGAGGCTACACTGGTCGTATTCCCTAGAGATGAGCTGTCCACTATAGATGTCTAAGGTAGCAGCTAAAACAAACATGGTACAGAATTTTTAATAATTATGAATGGTAACAAGCTTTCCACATCAATTTAACTTCGTGACAAAACCCCTTTAAGGATTGTGACTTCTACATATGGTCTGGGCTGTATAAACTTATTAGGATGATGCATATGGGGGTCTGTGTATACAACCTGAGCATCCCCATCTTAAGTTCAATATAAGAACACCAACAGTAAGATATTCCCAATCCTTCCCTTTTTAACACATCGAGCTCTTTCATGTAGCCTGCTCTTCACAGCCAGCAGCTTCAGGCTCCCATTTCCGTTCAACCTATGAGTGGTTCTACAGCAGTGATATCAGCAGAATATCAGCTCTGCCATTCCTGAATGAGCCTGTTTGAGGGATGTTGGTAATGAAGCAATTTTAAAACACAGGGATGTGGGCTACAGAGCTCTGAAGTTTATTGGTAAGAAACAGAGACAAGCTCCTGTGCAGGTTGTGATCTCACCCTCTTGACCAGGGCTGCTAGTGCACATAGAGATGGATGGTAACCTAGGGAATCTTATGTACACAAGCAGGGGATAAGGACAAGGGCTAAATCAGAATAGCAATGTATTTGGTAATTGTCTGCATTTGCCTTTTCGTACATGTTTAAAGCTAATCAATGTGGTGGGAATACCCTCTTAAAACTTTAATATGTTTGGTCCTGGTGTGCTGTAAAGAATAGATAATATTGGATTAAATGTTAAACTTCTTGCTGGAGAGCAGTGTTTGTGTACTAGGCCATGTTCACACGGCTTAAAATGGGCCGTATTTCGGTCCATAATTACGCACCGAAGTGCGCGAATTACGGGCTGAAAACGGCCCAGTCATTATGGTAATCCACAGTTCTCATAGAGAACTATGGATTACGTCTCCTCTCCCTGCTCGGCGAATACGCCGAGGGGGGAAATAATTGACCTGTCACTTTCTAGTGGTGTATACGCGCCGCTAGTAATGATTGTCTATGGGCCGGCGAATTGCCGGCCCCCGCTCACTCCCCTGCTCCCGCCCCGCCCCCGGCCACACAGCGTAACTGCGGGGCGTAATTATGTCCCGCAGTTAACCCGTGTGAACATAGCCTTAGAGTATTTAACCCTGTGACTGACGGCAAGCATTGAGCATGTGTGTTTGAGACCTATTTCTCCTATTTGATAAGTAGAATTTGATACGTATTTGATGTATCTAAGGTGCAGAAATTGTGTTGGCTGGGATCTATACTCAATTTGCAACCTGATTGAAAGTTGGGTGCAAAACTTGATGAGTGGAGATAGATTAACCCTTTGTAGTCGCCTTCACGTTATGGGTTGGTGTGTAGAAGGTCGTCTATCATCATGTTTGCTATCTTCTCCCGTACACCCACCAATAGCTGTGGAATGCAGTACCGTCAGCATGGCTCCAGATAACTGTACCTTACTGAGTCACTCTCAGTCCATGCTGCACTCAGTGGTTACTCTGGATATTAGTTATAATATCAGTAGAGATGGGCGAATTGATTCTAACGAAGTGGAATTCGTTTAGAATTTCAGGAAAACTTCGGTTCGGAACGAAGTCGAACTTTGGGGTACTTCGGGTGAACGAAGTGTTTCTTTTCATTTGAAAAATGGCTGCGAGCACATGGCGTTTCATTGGGGCAAAGAACTCTGGGGGGAAGAAGGGCGTTAGCCTGAAAGACATGTGCAGAGATGAAGCCAATCAGAGACCGGCGGGATTCTGTGACGTCACCGCACTATATAAGTCCTGGCACGACGCTGGGAGCTCACACTCCTCTCACTGTACTGATTAGGGAAGGTGCTGCTGCGGCTGCTTGTAATAGCTCTTATTGAAGAACTGATTTTCATACAGCGATTTGGGGGGTGTCTCAGCTTGTCTCAGGGGACTGCTTTCTTTAAACCCCTTAACAAACCGCGCACCGTCTTTTGACGGCGGCCGGGGGGTCGTTCGTCTGCAGCGACGTCTTTTTGACGTCGCTGCAGACATCGGGGTTTGCGGCCCCCGGTGCCGCAGCTGCGCTGGGATGGGGGCTGAACTACACAGCCCGATCCCAAAGCATGTCCTGCAGGCATCGGGGAGGGGAGGAAACCCTCCGCAAACCCCGTGCTTTAACCCTTTGATTGCGGCGGTGCGTTCCCGCAGCGCAATCAAAGGGATCCCCTGCTCTGTCGGGTGATCGGAACACCCGGTGACCCGACAAAAGCCCGGGGGGAACGGAGCCAGTCAGCTCTGGGGACTAGCGTGGCCCCAGAGGTGTCTGTGTATGAAGCCAGTGATTAGGACGCACTGTGTGCTGCCCAAATCACTGCCTGTGTCAGACTGACACAGATTAGCATGTATTAGCATATATGAATATGCTAATAACATTACTAAGTGTAAAAAATTTTTAAAAAAATGTTAAAAAGTTCTCCCATCAGGGGTCAAAAAAATAGTAAAAAAAAACAAAAAAAGAGTAAAAAAAAAAAGAAAAAAAAAAATAAATAATAAAATAAAAATAAATAAATTTTAAAAAAAAATAATTGTACATAAATTACACGCACAAAAAAACCTACACAAATTTGGTATCCACATGGACGTAATAACCTGTAGAATTTATCTAACAAGTTATTAAGTGTGAAATGTTAATGGTGTAAAAAAAAATGAAAAAAAACCAAAAAAAATTTTTGGAAAAAAATAAAAAAAAATACTGCAATTATTTATAAGTGTATTAAACTATTCCCTTATAAAGTACAACTTGTCTTGAATAAAACGAGGCCCCAATTTCCCAAATGTGTCATTGAAAAAATAAAAAAGTTACAACTGTTTAAATGCAAGGAGGCCAAAAATAAAAAAAAAGTTCTGGTCATTAACTACTTTTCAGGCGTTCGGGTTAGGGGTTAATGTTCTATTTCTGATTTTTTGGGGTATTGGATCTGAAATCCAGTGTGCGTTTCCCGTGCAGCTGCATATACATGTTAATGCTATATGCTCACAGCACATTGAATATCCAAGGGGGATCTAAGCCGTTCCTGTTGTATTCATTTAAAAAAAAAGAGTTTTTACAATACAATTTCCACTTCATTTTTGGCTGCTTCAATTCTTTTGCGCAATTTACATCCCCGGGGTTAATTAAGCGCTGTTTTGCTGCTGTGGTGACTCAAAGAAACCATCTTTTTCACCCCCAAAAAATAAATTTTTCCTATAGCATAATTCACAAGCAAAGGTTAATTACAATTTTTTTTTCTTATTGTGTAGCTTAAAAAAACACGCAATTGTAACACGCTACAAAGCTGGTAGTTTGTGGTTGCTCAATTGTTTGGCGCAATTTACATCCAGGGGGTTTAACAAGGTTTTTTTAT
>JAODAL010055744.1:0-23742 GCA_025379985.1 Phyllomedusa bahiana
AACACCTTTTGTAATGTGCCTCGGATCGGGGGGCATGCGGGAGGCGGGGCACACTAGAACCCTACGAAGCTATAGGTTTATAGCTTTGTTACGGCATTTCTAGGCACATTACAGCTGGAACAGGTAGAGCACTTTCAAAGTGGTATACCTGAACCAGAAATGGCGCCCTAGTGCTAGAATGCGCCTGATTTATGACCCGCTGTATAGAGCGTTCACAAATCAGACGCATTCTAGGCTAATATTATGCGCATAATCATACATATTGCCCTAAATGTCAGTTTTACACTGGCAGGCAATAATGCTTTAATATACAGAAACTACCAAAACTTTATATGAGTTATCAAGTGATTGCAATGTAAAGTCCCCTTGTGAATAAAAAAAATAGTTGGAGTAAGTTAAATAACATTTGTTGACCAGAAAAAAAAACACTAAAATAATTCACAAATATCATGATTGTAACGACCTAAATAAAAGAGTTAACATGTTATTAAAACTGCATGGTAAATGCTGTAAAAAAATATGAAAAACAATGGTAGAATTGCTTTTTCCCACCCCTCAAAGTCAAAAAATGAAACCAATGACCACTATGTCTGGTCCACAAAAAACAAGTCAAGATATGGTTACATGAACATATAAAAAGGATATATCTTTTGAAATGCAGCAACATAGAAACAACAGAAACAAATGATTTTTTGTATTTGTATCAGAAGTAGTAATACAAAGAAAAAAACTGTAGATTTACTGTATTGCGATAAAACGGGCCATAGAATAAGGTTAATGCGCTGTTTACACCATTCAGTAAACTAACAAAATGTAAAAAACCTAATCAGAATTGTTGTTTTTTTCCATTTCCCCAGAAATATTTAATCATTAAGTTATTTGTACCATATTTAAAAATAAAAACTTTTCCCACATCAAAAAAAGCCCCAAACAGCAAGGTAAATGGAAAAATAAAATTGTGGATCCTCCGGTGGGCCCCTGGTCCATCACAGCGGGGCCCGCAACCACCGCTGGTTCTCTGCTCCGCTATTCAGCATAGTAGATCTTAGGCCATAGGCATCAGACCTACTAGGAGTCAGGCCCACGTCATCACGCAGGCGGTGCGCTATGACGTCATAGTGCGCCGCCTGTGCAGTGAAGTCAGACCTAACGCAGCCGCTCGTCCAGGAACAGGAAAAGGTGAGTGGATTTATTATTTTTTCATCTAATGGGGGCAATTTATGTATCAGGGGGCAGCTACCTGGCTATTTGGGGGGTAAACTACCTGCTACATGGGGGGCAAACTATCTGGCTACTTGGGGGGGAAAACTACCTGTCTACTTGGGGGGCACACTACCTGGCAACCTAGGGGGCAAACTACCTGCTAAATGGGGGCTAACTACCTGCTACATGGGGGCTAGCTACCTGGCTACATGGGGGCAGTGTCTGGCTATTTGGGGCAAGCTACCTGGCTACTTTGGGGCAAGCTGCCTCACTACCTGGGGGCTAACTAGCTGCTACATGGGGGCTAACTACCTGACTACTTGGGGGAAAAGTGTCTGGCTATTTGGGGCAAACTACCTGGCTACCTTGGGGCAAGCTACCTGGCTACTTTGGGGCAAGCTGCCTCACTACCTGGGGGCAAGCTACCTGGCAAAAATGGGGCAAACTACCTTGCTACCTGGGGGTTAGCTACCTGGGGGCAATTTACCTTGCTGCCCTACTCATGACAGATAGCCATCAGCCACATGCTGATTATTGTTTCTGTATCTTATAGGTTTCCCCTCTGGACTGTGTTGGACGGGTGTTGTATCCATTTCTTTAAGAAAATGGTCAGTGAGGGCTGGGGTTGGGGAGTGTTTATTTAAATAAAGTGTTTTTGTGTTGTTTCAGGGTATTTTTTACCACTATTTTTCCAGTGTTGTTATTAGAGCAGTCTGACAGACATCTCTCTATTACTAGCGCTGAGGCTTGGTGTCAGCCAGTGGTGTTTTTTTGTCACCCCAAGGCTGACACCAAGTCCCAACGCTAGTAATACAGAGGTGTCTGTCAGACACCTCCATTACTAACACTGGAAATAAATGGTAAAACAACAGACTGACACAGCACAAAAAACACTTTATTTAAATAAACTCCATCGATTTCCACGACCATTGTATCAAAGAAATGAATCAAACACTGGTTCAATAAATCCATCAAAGTCCAACTGGGAAATTTGTAGGAAAAACAGAAACACTACAAAAAGCAAGAATGTACTGAACTTCATCCCCTGCACCACCTAGAGACCATGCGTCATGCCTGCAGCTGATCTTCATGGTGCAGGGGAAGGATTTCGGACCACACAATATGATTCTGAGGGGTATAGGCCAGAGCTGTCGCACAATCTGCAGAGGGTTAGTCCTCTGTTCCTCCTCGGAGACTAGGCCTCTAAGTTGTAGCCTATACTTGCTCTCCCACTCGTGGGAAGTTTGTACAAAGTTGGGAAAAGTAAAGAGTTGCTAGAAAAGTGAAGATTCTAAGATATTTGTGTCCAAATCTGCAGGGATGAGTGTTGGCCGGGAGAAGTCAGTATGGTGGTCTGGATCGGATGGAGAAGAAAGGGGAACGTGGCCGACTCATAAGAGAAACGTCACCTATGAGTCACTAAATATAACTGAACTGTAATCACTTATATGTGTGCAAATTGTAATGGTTTATATTCAGTAATGGTGTAGCGGAATTATTCAGTCACTATGTGGTGGTGATATGTGGTCATAGTGTGGAGGTATAATTCAGTCACTATGTGGTCATGATGTGGTATTTGGTTTTACTAGAATTATTGGTAATATTGGTCCTGGGATTCTGGTTTTGTAAAGTTATTTGGGTAAGATTCAAGTTATGATGTTATCACGGGCGGGGCACCGTACAGATGGCGGAGACAGCGAGGCAAAGTGGGCCCCTAAGATCAACTCCTCTGGGGAGCCCTAGACACCCCAGTCCGACACTAGTTATAAGTTGTCTGAATCTGCCAATTTTGGCAAGATAAGCCAATTATCTAATGTGTTCTGGGGTTCTCCAACCATCCTCTAATGTCTGGTGTGAGGGATAGAAGGATCAGTGCTAGATTTCAACATGCTGAACATTTATTCCTAGAGGAGGAAAGCGATTGGAGTTATTTCCAGAGAGGTGTGCAGGGTTTTACACCATTTGAAATAAACATGCATGCTTTGCCGAACATGAGTATTTGGCCTCATTCACACGGCTTATTCAAGCCCGAATTGGGAGCCCGATTGCGCGCGCCATTACGGGGTGTATAAGGGGCGCGTGCCGGGGCGGAGCCGGGGCGCGGCCCCCCGGCCCCATAGTCCTCCATTATCCGGGTTAATGTGCATGTCACTTTCTGCCCCCCGCGGTGGATTCGCCGAGCGGGGTGGAGCGACGGAATCCGCTGTTCTCTATGAGAACAGTGGATTACCGTAATTACTGCGATGGATTGGAGACGTACTGCAGCGCAAATCCGGCGTGCAGTACGGCGCCAATCCGCAGCGAAATAAGCCGTGTGAACACGGCCTTTATGGTGAAATAGTCGTCATCTGTTGGGCCGACAGCCATTGCAAATGGACAGTTTAAGATTTGCAGCTTATTTTGCCTACATACACTAATTATTTTAATGGTCAGTCATTGTTGGATACATTATTTAAAAAATTGGCCATAGTCTGGTTTCTTTGTAGTTCTTAAATAATTCAAGCTTGCAGTAGCAAGAAAAATTGTTTTGCACCCACAGCTTTACCTCGTCTGCCAGAATCTGATTAAATGCATTAGTGGATGGCACTGAAACTTTTATGATTTATGAACTTGTGCTGAATCTGCAAGAAAGCTAATACTGGAGAAGCTGAGGCGTGATATATGAGCTCTCTGAACCATGGGTGTCAATGACAGCCCACAGAACTGTTAATATTCTTGTTTTAGTTGTTAATCAATTCAAACAACAAGTTCTTCTGTGGTGATGAGTATGTCAAATTTGTCATTACTAATGATGTAACAATTAAAGTATAGCTCAAATAATAAAATTTAATTAAACTCAATAATGTTTGTTTTCTCTTGATAGGGTTGTCCAACCTTTTCACAATCCTCGGTAGAGACAGTGACTGGGAGAGTTGTCCTCAGTCATTCGGTCGATTACTCTACTGTCTTTGAATGTGTCAAGCTTAGGGTTGTTACTTCTGTACTCACGCTCATCTGCCTTCTCTGCAAGGATTAATGCACAAAGGGAAAGCAATTTTACATGACAGTAAAACCCACATGCCAACTCACAAGCACAGTGAAAGCCAGCAAAACAGACTTAGGCTGTTCAAGATTAATTTCATTCAAGAGAGCTGCTGTCATGGAGAGCAGCATTTACAAATTATGGTTGGACGTGCAATCGTTAACTAAAATTACAGTGATTTAGTCATGTACAATTTAAAAAAATATATACTGAGAAATTACAATCTACTCACCTCACCATATCTGCTTTTAAAGGGCTTTTGCAATCTGGCAAAATGTCTTCTGAGGCCAGTTCATAGCTTGCTATGACCAGGCCTCAGAAAATAGAGAGATGGCTGCACAACTCTTCCCCTGTCATGTCTATGGGAGTTCTGAATATAGCCAAAAATTCGTCCTAACACTGACCCAGTATAACTCAGTGAAATTGTAAGTCTATGTGACTGTTCACTGACTGACTCGCTATATATTCAAGAGTAACAGCACTAGATATAACTGTATAACAACTGCAGTTTGCCATGTACCACATAGCCAGTGAGAGGAAATTCAAACAACATTTTTCACCACAAATGTGGCATCATCAGGGGTATTGGGGTTCAAGCAGAGACGTTCAAAGTTGCTATACATAAAATATAAACCCACTTCAGTAACAACTGCCAATAAGAACAGCTGAGACAAAAACCTCCCAGTCTGGTCGATTAACATGTATCAATGTCAATCAGATATAAGTATTGGAGGGGGCTCATCTAATGGCTGTCACCAATGAAATACAGATGTTACCGGGTGCGCAATAGCATTGTATCATTGCCATATTTGAAAGTAAAGTTCCTGCGCATGCACAGTTTGAAACATAGGGCCACATGTATGAAACAATTTTGGTCTAAAATTCACTTTTTTCCCCATAGAGACCTATGGGGAAAAAAGTGAGTTTTAGACCAAAATCGTTTCATACATGTGGCCCATAGACTCCAGCAGGAAGACTGTCCTGTACACTCTGTCAGAATGGAGAGACACATGCAAAAATAAGGCCTACCCTAATAATAAGCCCTAGCTTGATTTTTTTAAGGGTTTTTGGAGTAGGTTTGAAATATAAGCCCTACTCCAAAAATTAAATCTAGTGACATTAAATAAGCCCCAGTTATAAAATAAGCCCTAGTTACCACTACATCAGTCCTCAGCCTCAAGAGGTTGTGGCCTGCTTTCTCCCTCCTCTTATGGTAGACGCCTCCCGGGCATCTTATTGTACAGTGGTGAGCTTCAAGACACTCTGGTTAAGCTCTCTCCCCGCCTTTTCCAGGCCTTCTTTCGTTGCATGTTAGCTGGTGTGTAGCAATACTCTTGACAGCTCTTTCACATTTAGGCTGCAGCTCTGGCTAGGAGTAGGCCCAAAAGTTCTGTCGGGTGTTGTGAAGGTTTCCAGTTAAGTAATGCACTGAAAATGGAAGCGGGGGGCGTCAGAAGGACCCCAGAACACTCTGTCAAGTGTTTTGTCACAGGAAGAGAACGGGATTGGCTGCAGCAGGGCAGTCTCCTCATGTGACAAAACCGGAGGAGCATTCTAAGATCATCCCGACGTCGCCCGCTTCCATTTTCAGTGCATTACTTAACTCGTGGCTTTGCTTTCACACAACCTGACAGAACTTTTGGGCCGTCTCCCGGCCGGAGCCGGAGCCTAAATTTGAAAGAGCAGCCAAGAGGAATACTATACACCTTATACCAGCTACAATGTTTAAAAAGATAAGACCTGTCTTTTTTTTTGGATAAACATGGTAGTGTTAATTAAGAACTAAGGTAATTATATTGAGAAAACAAGAGGAAATACACTGTAATTTACTTAATTTAATTCTATATAAATAACACTAAACTAATGTGCCACATAGAGTTATGCATGATGGATATAAAAAGACACATTTGTAATGATAATAAGTTAATAATTATGTCAACATGGATGTCAGGATCGTTCTGGATTGGAAATCCATATGCTATGTTATCAAGCACAACAACATTTTCCATTGTTAAATACTACAGTTCTAAAAATCAAGGTATATCAATGCTGTGAAGAATATATAATATGAAAACTATTTCACGAATCTGCTCATTCCTTAACCCTGATGCTACAAAAATGCTTGTCCATGCCCTCGCCATCTCCCGCCTAGACTACTGCAACATCCTTCTCTGTGGCCTTCCATCTAGCACTCTTGCTCCCCTTCAAACCATCCTCAACTCTGCTGCCCGTCTTATCCACCTCTCTCTTCACTACTCTTCTGCCTCTCCCCTCTGCCAATCCCTTCAGTTTCACACACATATATATATATATATGAAACATAAAACCAGAATGCCGCCTAAATTACAAATAAGAAATATTGGAAGACGTTTTTATCAAAATGGCATAAATAGAGGTTATTCTGGATTGAAAACCAATTTGATGATTCAACAAAGATAGGAGCTGTGTGAACAGCTTAGTAAATTAGTTACACTAATCAATCCTTACTCAATAGTCCACTCAAGACCTACAGAAATTAGCCTCTAGGAGGAATAGATCTTCTCTGATTCTTACATCAGAGGAATAGCAAGCCCTTTATGAATTAAAGAATAACCCTGTTATAATTAAACCCAATGACAAGGGACAAAATATTATAATACAAGATAGGGGGGACTACATCGGCATAGTGATGATAAAAAGACATATGTGACACTCTTTGCTGATCCTACCTCTCAATTGTACGAGCTCTAACAGAGGGGAATTGCCAAAAATCTGATATCTAATGATGAATTTAGAGTTATGGTTAATGTGTCCAACTATTGCCACATTTTATGTGCTTCCTAACTTATATAAGGAAACTCATCCTTTACCTAGAAGATGTATCATCTCTGGTAGAGATAATTTATCTCAGTTAGTACTTTTGGCACCAAATATTGGCACCTTTTGTAACATAATAATATTGATGTTGAATCACCTAGGAGCAATATTTAACACGATTTAGGGATCGCAGCAGTAGAATATATTTTGAACACTAAGGCCATGTTCACACGGCTTAAAATTGGACGTATTTCAGTCCGTAATTACGTGCCGGAGTGCGCAAATTACAGCTGAAATCCGTCCCAGTCATTACGGTAATCCACAGTTCTCATAGAGAACTATGGATTACGTCTCTTCTCCCTGCTCGGCAAATACGCCGCGGGGGGAGATAAGTGACATGTGAATTACCAACGGCGTATACGCACCGCTAGTAATGATAGTCTATGGGCCGGCGAGGTGCCGGCCCCCCGCCCCCGCTACCCCCGCCCCCGGCCACATGGCGTAATTGCGGGGCGTAATTACGCCCTGCATTTAAGCTGTGTGAACCTAGCCTAAGGGCAACATGTATGCACAGGGCTGCGCCAGTTTTCTGGTGTGCTTTGAGCCAAACATAAAAGAAGCCCTAGATGTATGAATTGTCTTATGCTAAAATCTGATGCATACTGTGACAGACCCAATACTTTTTGTATGTGCCGATTCTATGGGGGAGTGTTCTGCCACATTTATGAATATTTTACAACAAAATATGGCTTAAAACTGTTGTAGCAATCCATACCAATTTCATAGTGGAGAGGCTGAGATAAATTTTGGCGCATAAACTCTATGCACCACTTTTTGACACATAAACGTGTCTCCCAATGGTATACATTTATTAAGCGTTGTGAGACACTTTCATACTTACTGACGAATGCTACTGAAAAGTAAGACTGGCACCACTTTTCACACATGTATTAAGAGTCTACATTTCAGTGAAGAGAATTCTTTTGTTTTAGAACTCCTCAGATTTGTTCTAAGGGTATAATCACAAAGCATTTACCAATACGTTTTTGGAACCAAAAAAACGTATCGTAAAATGCTGCATGAAACGTATCCAAACATGTACCCAAAGTGTGGTACGTGTTTGGGTACGTTTTATCTACAGCAGAAACGCACCGATTAGTTTTAAATAGGGCGTCTGCTGCATAAAATGGATCAAGAATTGACATGTCAATTCTTTGATCAAATCCATTTTATGCATCTGAAAGACGCATGTAAAACATCGTCTGAATGACAATAGGTGTTTTACATTGCTTTCTATGTTAAATCACGCTGAACATAGTTCAATATGTTTTGGGGTCCATTTTTCGGTACATAAATGCATTCAAAAACGATGCATATATATATATTATCATCAAACTAAAGGTACAGCTAAGGGTACGGTTTGTGCCCTGTTGCAAATTTATTATTAGGTTGGTAGGAAGATAAATTTGTTTTTGAAGAGGACTTATTATTTTACACTAGCCACATTTTGTTTTGGGGGAGATATATTGATTAAATTCTGATTTTTTGGGGATGGGGAAAAACACATATTTGATAATTTCATGTTGATACTCAACTATAATTCTATAGAAATGAGGTTCACTTATGAGTTACAAGATGACCTAATTAATTTCATGGATTTAAATGGTTTGGGTGTATCTTGTTGACCACATACAAACAAACATATAGGAAACCTAAAGCTACCAACAGTTTCCTTCATTGGCAAAGCTGGCATTCTCCGTCTCTTCAAAAGGGCATACCAATTGGCAGAACCTGTGAGCATGCAGAAATTGTTCTATAAAATATTGTAATGATGAATGTGTAACCCTTTTTAATAAATTTCATGCAAGAGGGTAGCCAAAAAAAACCCTCACAGAATACACACAAAGAGGCTTCTCCTCTAAAATATAACTTTTAATTTAATCATTTAAAAATTAAACCCACATAAATATATAAAAAATATAGACACTGTCCACATATGGTTGCTTCTAATCTCAACTATTCCTCATATACTTCAAAATGTAGATACTCTTATACTTCACAAAGCGATATAAGGACGATGTTACTGACGATTAGTTGACCATCACATAGTTTTCAATCGACCGTCATAAAGGGAGTCCTGGGTACACAAGAATCTATTCTGATAGAAGGTCTCCCTCCAATTCACCCTATACTAATACCTTCAAGTCAGATGAAGTTCTCGTCCCAACAGGGAGGGCCCATCTTTCGGTGACTGAAACTAGTCTCAAAAACTGTCCTCTCAATGAGGAATAGGAGAACTCTAAATTCGTATGTCCTCTCCTTTAAATATGGGGACGCCACTTCATACCTAAAAAACCCCTAAGAAGAGCTTTCAATAGGTCTTCTAAAAGTGATCTGCTCCACGGCAGAAACATGTGCCGTCACAACCCTAATGCATTGTATATGTAATACATTAGGCTGTAGAAATGATCACGCCCCCTAGTGATGGAGTGCCCTACGGTAGATAAAAAAAAAAATTTTAAAGCGTAAAAAAAAATTAAAAAGTATTATAAGTTCAAATCATCCCCCTTTCACCATTTTACAAATAAAAAAATAAAATAATAAAAAAGTTAAACATATTTCGTCACGTCCGAAATAGTCTGATCTATTAAAATATAACATAAATGATCCCATATGCTGAACACCGTAGAAGAAAAAATTCCAAACGCTAAAATCGTTTTTTTTGTCATTTCACGTCCTATAAAAATTGGAATAAAAGTGATCAAAAAAGTCGCATGCATTCTAAACTGCTAGCATTAAAAAGTGCACTTCAGCCTGTAAAAAATGCATCATCACTGATGTCTGTAGGTGTTAGTACAAAAAAGTTATTGGTCGCACAAAATGACACCGCGCCGCAAATTTCAAAAATAGAAAGTGTTTGGAATTTTTTTACGGTACAGAAACATAATGTAAACCCTACATGTTTGGTATTGCCGGATTGGTATCAACCTGTAGAATACAGACAACACATCACATTTACCGAAGAATGAATGGTGAAAAAAAAATCTCTCGCAAACATGGCGCAAGTACGTTTTGTTTCACATTTTGCCCCACGTAGAATTATTTTGCCGTTCCCCAGTATATTCTATGGTAATATGAATAACACCATTAGAAAGTACATCTTGTCCCGCAAGATAAAAGCCCTCATATGTCTAAGTAGGTGGAAAAATAGAAAAATTATGGCTTTCAGACAGCAAACGGGGAAAAAATTTAGAGCCATATTATTATGACCGTCCGTCAGGAAGGGGTTAAACAGCAGGGCAAAAAGCTTTAGAGCTCTAATGGTTTCTCAGTAAGAAACATATCCAGACTAAGGCTCTAGAGCAGAGAGAGGTGATTGTTAACTAGAGAAGCTTGTGTACACAAGCAGGAGATAAGACCTGTTCTAGTTCTTAAGGGAACAGAACAGCAGTGTATTAGGTAATGGTCTTTATTTACCATTGCCTACATGCTTAAAGCTAATCAGTGAGATATGAATATGCCTTAATGTGAAACGCTGAGCACAAGCGGAGATGTCACCGTCAGCGTTTTATTTTCCTGCTCTATTGCAGATTGCAGGCTGCTCCTGCTATCCTGAGCAATGGTTATCATGACCCACCTGGGAATGTGTACTGGAAAGAACGTGTGATTATATTCATTCAAGCAGTAAGATAACTGCACTTCTGGGGGCTGGTGAAGTAATTTGGATTACAAACAGTATAAAACAATTTGTTTTCTGACTACCCTCTTAATGCATTGCTATGCTTCACAATGCCCTGCACCATTATTATGGCACCATCAAACACTTTCATCAACACTAGCAATAGTCCATGTTTTTTTTCCCTACAAAATGATTCTGCTTGTGTCTCATCTATTTTCTTTATGCCAGTTCTAGAAGATGATTTGTAAAGTCAGTGACTGAAGCCCAACAAATTTAGGTAATTTTTAGATAGCGATCATTGGTTTTACCCCTGGTCCAGTTAAGTTGTGCCATATTATCAGATGCCCCATTTGTATTCTCATTTCCTTTTGCTCCAAAATGATTTCTATAGTGAAGTATAGTTTATCTGTAGTCAGGACTGTTTGTTTGGGCGGGTGACCAACTGGGGTCCTGGGTACAGTGAAAGGGAGAGAATAGTTGCAGGTGGTCAGAAACCCTGCCCACCCTAAGAAACAGCCCTTTTGCAGTACTGTGTTGAAAAAGCAGAAGGATCCGTGGGACATGTCACTGTGATGTTATCACAGTTCCTTCTGCCGGTCCAAGTAAACCAAAGAGTAGGTAGAAGATCAGAAGTAGGACTAATTTGACTAATCCGATGGACTGTACAATGTTGTCCAGATGTCTACGTGTGACGTTTCAGCCTGGGTTGGCCTTTTTTCTGGTCACACCCGGTCTCTCCCACACTCCTTTAGCAGTGTAACATGCAGAGCCGTATTTACAGCTCATGCTGCCCTAGGCATTGAGCCTTAAGATGCCCCTATTTAAGCCTGGATCACACATTGCAGTGATGTGCTTACATCATGCCTTTTGCAGTGTTTTTCTGTGCTAAAAATTTAGATTAATAATACAATGTGTGGACGCCAGTCATTAAATCTACTAGATGCTGTGATCCACAGTGGTCATGGCATCTAGGTGGTTTGGGAGAGGACTGTCAGCCCATAAGTACCTGTGACATGATCGCGAGGTACTGCTGCATTGCTATAGCAGCCGGGGATCTGACAAAGGCCCCTAGGTCTATCATGCATGCGAGCCTACTAGACTTCACCTAAGGCAGCAGAATACAAGCAGGCAATGATATACTGCATTAGAAGTACTGTAGTGTATTGTGAAGGTAATCTAAAGAGCACATCTTGAAGTACTTTTATGAAAGAAAAAAATTTAAATAAAACATAAGTGCAAAAAAGTTTAAAATGAAAAAAAAATTCTTACAAAAAATCTTACAATCTTAAAATTTTACAGCTAAAAATGCATTATAACTAGAAAAAAAAACAAATAGCCTCCACAGAGAAAATTTTTGGCCCCTGCCATAAAAAATAGCAACGCAAAAAGGAGTGTAAAGCAATCAAAAAGCTATGCGACCAAAACAGCACTAAGTAAAAGTACAGCTCACAATCTCAGCAAAGTTGGTGCTGTCACATGTAAATAAACCGAAATAACATTTTCCTCCACTCATTAAATACTTCACATACATAGAAAACAAATGGATGTGCACAAAGAGAGACACATCAAACCAAGCCATGCCCAAACACCACAAAACACTTCTGCCATAGGTAAACTTAACTCAGTTCCCTATATCACTATAAATTATAATACGTGAGGGACTCTACGTTGTTCCTGCGGAATATAGAACATGATCTATATTCCACTGGATGTTTTTCGTGTAGACTAAAGCATGGATTTTCTATTGAGGTCTACACAGCACAGGTAACGGTAATTTTTTCAGCAGATTCAAAACACAGAATACGCTGAAAAAACTTCCAAAATCCTGTGCTGTGTAGATTTAGCCTTGTGTGTTTAAAATCCTTCATCAGTAGGAGAAACTAAGCTTAAAAAAATCCATGTTTTTCCCTCCCCTTGTTTGAACTTGATGGAAATGTACCTTTTTTTAACCGCACTATGTACATACGGTTATTGTATAACACTGCTGTACAACAAGCTAATGTCACCCTATTGTTACTGAACAAAGTGTTCCAAGACCAATATTATCAATAGTCCTGCTATACAAGTAATACTACCACATAATGATCAAATATCACCACCACATAGCTACTGAATAATACCGCCACACCATGACCACATTGTAAATGAATAATACTGCCATACCATTCGTGAATAAAAACCATTATACTAGGATCAATATTACCACAGTACAGTGGCATTTAACAGTGTACACGAGCTCTGCAGACATATAAGTGATTACAGTAGTTATATTTAGTGACTCAAAGGAGATTTTTTTTCTGAGGGGAGTCGTTCCCTTTCTCCATCCGCTTAAGGGTGTCATGCTGACTTCTCCCGGCCACGACTAATCTCTGCAGAATTTACCAAACAAACATCTTAGACTCCTCACTTTTCCAGCAACTAACTATCTCTTCCCACTTTAAACATGTCGAGGGTTTTCACAACCGAGTATACCTGGGTAGCCCTTGATGTAGTCAGCCTTTACTCAACTATCCCACAGGCATTAGTACTACCGGCTATACAGTTTCATCTACATAAATCGAGTGCATATGAAGAGAATGTTATTTTATTTCTATTGAAAAAGCCAAAATTTTTGCTCAAAACATAATTTCTTCAAGTTTGACAAGGATTTTTTTATACAGATAAATGGGCATCCCTATGGGAGCTACCTCCTCACCGGCGATCGCAAACCTATATATGTCTTGGTGGGAGTATCAGGTCATATTTCATTCAACCAACCCATATGCAGACAGCATTCTCTGCTATGGGCGCTACATAGATGACCTCGTGATAGTTTGGAGAGGTAGTGTAGCGTCCATACCAGAGTTTGTTACATATATCAACGAGAATACATTTAATCTTAAATTTACGTATTCTAGTGATTTGGGGAAAAACATAAAATTTTCTGGATATACACTTATGGGGGGATACAAAAAAAATCTGTTGTTAAAAAAACATTGTAAACCCCAAGCCCACAAGTGGGAACACTAACTAAGAGCGAATAGCAGTCACTCTCATTTATACAGTAGATTCCATCCCCCCTAGGAGACTTTATCAGGGCAAGGAGAGCCTGCACAAATGAATGATGATTATGAGAAGGAAAAAAATCTGATTACCCAAGCTAAAATTGAGAGGATACAAACAAACACAAATAAACAAAGCGCTACAAAAAATGAAAGATAAAACACAGGAGGATTTTTTAAATAATGATCCCCATAAAAATGCTAAAAAAGAAAAATATGATTTCAAAAAAGGTTTAGTTTTTTCCACTCCCTATAGTGTAGATTTTTATAACATCAAAAAAATCTTTTACAATAATTTAAATATACTAAGACAGGATACAGCTTTAGCTAAAATCTTTGAAAATGGTGTTAAATGTATACCAAAGAAAAACAGGGCGATAGGTAATGAGATCTCACCTAGCAATTTTAAAAAACCCAAAAGGGATAATAAAATAGGGTTTGCTCAAACTGGATTTTTTCCATGTGGGGGACGGGAGGTGCAACATAAAGTACACTTGCAAAAAAAGTCAAAAATTTTTAAAGGGAAAAAGAAACAAGTACTAAAGAATATACAATACGTAATTTCATAAATTGCGATACTGATCACGTTATTTATGGTATCAGATGTAACACTTGTGACAAATTATATATAGGATCTAGTATACGAAAATTTAAGACCCGCATCTCTGAACATTTAAGTAACATAAAGAAAGGTCTGGCCACCTATTCTGGAGTGGCACGGCCCTTTGTAGAAACCCACAAAGGAGACATACACAGCCTTACCTGTTTTGGTATTGAGAAAGTGGAAAGACCTGATAGGGGCGGAGATTGGCAGCATAAGGTCCGTATGAGGGAGGCCTTTTGGATCTTGCAGTTGCAGACCCGTATGCCGACTGGATTAAATCTCCGCAACGATCTGGCCTATATCTATTAGTATGTTCATTCATTATCTATCTATATATGTATTTATGCAATGTATAGCTTTAAATATGTCTGAATGGTAGCTTTGTTTTTAATAGTAAGGAGGAGTGTCATATGAGTAGTTTATCAATGAAACCCAGAAACAGGAAGTCACGTGATTAATGACATAGACAGATTCCTCATATATAACTAGCACTCCAAGCTGAACTAACATACTGTGAACAAGGGCTCAGTATTTTGCCCGAAACGCGTCAGTTTTTGCTACTGTCAGCGCCATTACTGTTTTATCCTAGTGCATGAAGATTTCAATAAAGGACCGGCATTTTATTCCTCTTGTGAGAAGCGATTCTTTTGTGGTTTTCTATACCTGTTCCTACCTCTGTACAAACTCCACGTGGGGTGATAGGTGGAAGTTGGAGGGGGCGATAGGTGGAAGTTGGAGGGGGCGATAGGGTGACAGGTGGAAGGCTATGGGGTGATAGGTGGGGGTGGTGAGTTTATGGGTTGGGGTTGTATTTTGTGGTAGTACAAGGCCACATAACATGATAGTTGGGAAGGGGCAGGAAAAGGGTTTCAGGTCACATCTTACAGGCACAATCTCCTGTGAAGGGGAACAGAAGACAAATACCCCCATGAGATTGTGCTGCAGTTATGGCCTGTACCCCTGAGGAACATATTGTGCAGCCCGAACACCCTCCCTTGTACTCTCAGAAGATAAACCACAGGCATGATCCTCAGAGGTTGCAGGGGATGGAGTTCTCTACTGTGATAATTTTTGTACTTTTTTTTTTTTTTTACTCTACAGGTCTCCCTGTTGGACTATGTCGGATTGGTTAAATTTCTTTGATAAAATGGTCAATAGGAGATGGTGTCTGGTAGTAAATATTTAAATAAAGTGTTTTTGTCTTGTGTCCGTGTTTCTTTTACAATTTTTTCTCCAGTGCTAGTAATGAAGGATCAGACAGACGTCTTTCCATTACTATCGGGGTACAAAGAGTCGGTAACCATCAGAAGGGAAGCCATATAATGTGATGGTCCACCTCTAAGGCGGCTGTGTGCTAATATTTTTGAGGATGGAAAGGATTCAATAGCCATGCACTTTCCCATCTTGATGGTATCAGATAGCAGCTGTCAGTTTTACCTAGGCTGATTATGAAAAGGGGGGACCCACATTGTTTTTTGTTTATTAAAATCCTAAAACTAATGACACAGGGTCTCCAACCCCCGTTTTTCATAACCAGCCCAGGTAAAACTGACAGCTGCAGCCTGATACTATCAGAACAGGAAGCTCCATGGATATCGGTCCCATTCTAAAAATACCAGCCTGCAGCTGCCCCAGAAGTAGACCGTCACATTAGATAGTCTGCTCCTAACAGTTTTCTGGCTCTTCCCAGGAACCCTGATTCATTGGGTACTGTCGTAATGGTGACATGTGGTTAATGTCAGCCTTGGGCAACAAGACACATCGCTGACTGACACCAAGCCCGAGCCACAGTAATGAAGAGGCGTCTGTCAGATACCTCCACTACTAACACTGGAATAAAATGGAAAAAAATCCACACTGACATAACACAAAAAAAACCCACTTTATTTAAATAAACACTCCCCAACTACATCCCTCATTGACCATTTTATTAAAGAAAAAAATCCAATCTGATGTAATCCAAAAGGTAAACCTATGAGGGAAAAAAAACACTATGTAAATATAGATCGGCTACCCAGTGTCCAGGAAAGCTGGGTGATGCCATATCCCTCAGAGCAACCTATTTTCCAATTAGTAGGAAAGCTGGGTATCTGCTGTGGGATTTATGGCATCACCCAGCCTTCCTGGAGGCTGGACAGGCTATCTAGCACCCGGGATAGCTGGGTAACATCCCCCATAGCGTATAACCAGATTTCCTATCCTAGGAAAGCTGGGTGCCTGCTGTGGGGGATGGGCTGTATAGACAAGACACACACAAACATGCAGACATGTGCATGCACACACCCAAACACCCATATATAGACATACATGTACACGCACACATACCCACACATCCCCCCCCTTTACACACATATACACCCATGTACACATACATATGTACACACACACACAAATGTATACACTTGATAAGTGAAAAATGATCCAGCGTTGGTAGCTAAAACCAGGTTTTTATTGAAAAAATACTTAAACCATAGACAACATCTAAAATAGCGTCTCACTGAGCCCACGCTTATGTGTTTCGAAGTTAATTGCTGTGATCAAGAATATACATGTTATCTGGTTTATATATATTTTTCAATAAAAACCATGGTTTTAGCTACTAACGCTGGATCATTTTTTCACTGATTTATTTCCTGTTGGCCAAAGCAAGCTCCAGGCGTGAAGAAAGCTACAGGGGTATGTCTTACATGCTGCAAGAAATCAAGCCATACAGTGGGGTAAACACTGCTTACTTTTTTGATATTTATGTTATGCACAACCATGTACATGCATGTACCCATTCCCATGTACACTCACATGCACACACCCATACCCATGTACACACAAATGCACGCACCCATCCCCACATACGTACGCACCCAACCACTCTTCCTCACGCACACTTCCCCACCCACGTAATCAAGCACGCACACTTCCCCACCCACGTACTCACGCACGCACCCATCCCCAGGTACTCACGCACTCATCCCCACGTAGGCACGCACACACCCATTCCCACGCGGGCACGCACGCAACCATCCAAACGTAGACACGCAGGCACCCATCCCCACATAGGCATGCACGCACGCACCCATCCCCACATAGGCATGCACGCACCCATCTCCATGTAGGCACGCACCCATCCCCACGTACGCACCCATCTCCACGTACGCACGCACACATCCCCACGCACGCACCCACCCCCACGCACGCACCCATCCCCACGCAGGCACGCACGCACCCATCCCCACGTAGGCACGCACGCACACTTCCCCACCCACGTACTCACATGCACAACCATGTACACGCATGCACCCATCCCTATGTACAAACACATGCAGTCACCCATACAGATGTTCAAATGCACGCACACATACCTATGTACACATGTACACACCCATACCCATGTACACACCCCCACACACATTCACACAAGCAGGCACCCATACCCATGTACTCACATCCACAACCATGTACACAAACATGAACGCACCCATACCCATGTACGCACACACACCCATACCCATGTACACATGCATGCACCCATCCCCACGTACACACACATGTACACATGTATGCATCCATATCTATGTACACACATGCAGACCCAGTCACACAAATGCACAAAAATATACACACCCACAACACACACTGTACCTAATACCATGCCAGTCTCAGCACGGTGTTCACAAGCCATAGAGGAGGGGGAGAAGTCACAGCAGGGAACAGCAGCAGCAGCTTCCTGCTTCTGCTCAGTGCTGTGATGAGAGTGCTCCTCCCCCTGCTCTCTGTCCCGACATCCACCGGAGAACTCTTTGCAGGGGGCGGCTCCGCTGAGCACCCTACCATCCCCTCCCCCTCCCCCAGGCTGGAGAGACACCTGCTGGAGAGGGAAGCAGGATGTAATTAAAAAAAAAACCTTTGCACATTCTGTCTAGTGCCGGGTGCCGTCCCTGGCAGGGTGCCGCCCTAAGCACGTGCCCACGAGTGCCAACTGGCAAATACAGCCCTGTAACATGCTAAATACTGAAGCAACTTGCACAAATGCTACCAGACTCTCATTTTCCAGAAGAGACAAGAAGAAGGCCAACCCGGGCTGAAACATTGCACGTATAACATTTTTGGGCTTAAAAATTTACCCTTTCTGACATAACTTAAAAACGAACCCACAGAACCTTGTTTGCAACCCAGGAACTGCCAGGTTTATTAACCCATTTATTACCATAATATGTCTTTTTATCAGCGGGGCAAAAATGAGCTGGCAGCAGTGCCCTGTGCTGGATGAAGCAGAGGCTCAGGTGTCTGATGACAGCCAGGACCCTTTTTCTTTATGACAGACGTCCAATCCGAGATGTTTAACCCCTTAGATGGCGCAGTGAATAGTGAACATTGCATGTAAGTGGTTTTTGAGGGATGGGTTTCCCTCTTTCACCCTACTGGCACCCTCTGCATTTCCCAGGGAGGTTGATGGTTTTACATGGTAGCTAATGAAGGCTTCCAGGTCTGACTTCTGTGGATGCTATTTAGGTACTGCCAGAGGTAGGGCCAGATTGGATGTGTGGCAGTGTTATACAGATAGGCATAATATAATGCACTACATAAGTCATCTGTTATATTATATTAGCAATCAAATTAAGACCCCTAGTCAGAATAAAAAGTAATAAAAAAAATTATTAAGAAATATGAAAAAACAAAGTTTTATTGCATGAGATATGTGAAATTAGATGAATGCTAGTCAAATTGGCTTATTAGGCTAGGGGAAAACTTTTTAACTGCCACTGATTAAGAAATCACTTAGTCAAAGGATTATATTGAGTTAGGGGGTGTTCACACGGTGCACTTTACCATGTATTTCAATCCTTCACACAAAAATGCCCCAAACAATGTACTCTACACTTTTCGTAGAGTACAATGTAAAATTTGCGCCATCAGACAATGCGTTTTTTACGATCATAAATATGTCTGCGACTGGAAAGAACTGTCATGTTATTTATTTCAGACGTATATGCACCGTAACACAGGTAATCAAACTGCACATTGTTTTCGCTTTGAAATTACGCGCTTGCAAGCACATCATTTCAACATGAGAACGAGCAGCATTTACCTCGCCTACCTGTGAACCTGGCCTTATATGTGGTCTTGTAGACTGCAGCTGTCATTCTGCTAACATCTATCAGTAGCACTTCAAGGTTTGTTCACACATTTCAGAAATTTGCAAATGGATGAGACCACTCCTGCATGCGATGGCCAATGACTACTTGAGTTTGCCAATGATATTGCCATTGGCAGCCACATGCAGGCATGAGTTAGTTTTGTCCATTTGCTGCTGCCAGAGAGTATGAACCCAGCCCCCAAACGTTTAAAGGTAACTCCATCCGCCAGATGCTATTTTTTCTACTCCTTGTTCATGCTCTTCTTTATCTCCCCCTTGACAGGTTACTGTTCTGTTCCATATTTTCTTAGCAGAGGCCACATTTAAAGGGGTTTTGCCACAAAGTAAAATTGACGTGGGAAGTTTGAAAATTGAATAATAAACATTTTCACCATTCATTATTATTAAAAGTTCTGCACCGTTTTTGTTTTAGCTGCTCCTTTAGTGATCCATTGTTTACAGCTCACCTCCAGGGGATACGACCAGGGCTGTGAGCTCCTCAGTCCTGGTCGCACATGCTCAGACATCACCTCTCTTGTCAGGTAGCTACTGAGTGTTCAAACCCCGGGTGTTGTCGCTTCACTCCTGTCCTTTGGATTAGTTTGACTTATTACTAACAGTGCAAATAAAAAAAGAAACCTCAATGAGGTCTGTGCATTGATAAAGAGGAAAAACAAATCCACAGGTTAAGTTCCTGCAGGGATTTGAACCTAGGACCCTTGTGCTGTAAAGCAAAAATGTTACCTCTGAGCTACAATGTAGCTACTTACAGTTCTATACATAAACAGACCTTTATTTGACTAGAGAAAGGAAAGGCATGATGATGTCATCCTCCTGGGTCACATGATATGCAATTCAAACAAATTACACACGCCTCCTTCTGAGCACAGAGCTGAGGAGCTGGATACAGGAGGTATGAAATTAGATCATAACAAAACCCCTTTAAGGAGTTACCTGTCTGCAGTCAGTAATACTTAATTTCACACTAAGTGCCAGTTGTTAAACGGAATGTGTCATCAAAAATGACTTTTTAATTCATATTTTTATGTTCAACACATTTTTTAAGAATTTTTGGTTATATTTTTTTACATTTTCCATATCACTCTCAATATTTTTGAATAATCCTTACATCATGAAGTTTTCACTTTGGCCCTTAAGCTTAATAATTGTCTGACACTTCCTGTTCTGTACAGAAAGATTCTCAGTTGTCTGCTCATTATTAGCACAAAGAGGGTCAAACTGAAAGAAGACACCAGTGTGAATAGATAACACAGGATCCACAAATCACAAGAGGAGATAATCACAGTTCACCCTTTCACCTCCCTGCACACTGATTGATTTGTTCCCAGGTCACAGAGCATGACTAGAAAACTCTCCTATAGAAGTGAATGGGACTGAGTCAGTCTTAAGGCTCCTATGTGCATGAAGCTGCTGTAAAGCATCTCACTGACTGCTGTTAAAGCAGTGCAAACAAGGCCTAATGGCCAAAGTGAAAACTGCAAGACTTAAGAATTATTAAAAAATATTGAAAGTGATGTGGAAAATTTAAAAAAATAAATAAATCCTAAAAATGTATTTAACATAAAAATGGGACTTAAACAATGACTCATTTTTTGATGACACATTCCCTTTAAGGCCCGTTTTTTGGTCTTGAAAGACTACGGCCTTCGTTTTTCCCCTACTGAATTGGAGATCTACTCAGACAGGCTGTTTAGTTATATAAATAGATGCTTTGGTGACTTGTAATTTTTGAAACAAGAGGTCATGTTTCTTCGCAAAAATTTCAACATAAAACCACATATTGGCATTGATCCATCATGAACCTGTAGAGCCACAAAAGCTGAAAAAGACAAAACTGGCGTTCTTTCTAAAATTTGTAGTATAAAAGACAGATGTACCAAAAGGCTACAACATAGGGATCTACAAGATAATCCCAATTTATCAAAGGTGTTACCTTCACAAATAAGGGAAATAAGTTAAGTCTTTTTGTTGGTGTTATAAATAGTCTGCCATTTAGGGCGACATGTATGAAACTTAGCGTCTCAACACAATTTTTCGTGACTTTTTTTCCCTTGTAAAATGCGCATGAATATATGAAAGTGGTAAATGTGCGGTCATAAATGACGCCTAAGGTTCGAGGCAGCTCATGTCTGTGTTTAGCGCGCCATGGAACTTTGGCGGTTAGTAATGTACCAAATATGTGTATTTGACATACAGTGATAGCCAGCACACCACAGGTCTTGCTGAGACTTGTGGTGCAACATGCATAATCACTACCATAGTTTCTATTCAGTGATATGCTATTCTAACACCTTTTATTCTATTTGTAGCCTGCTATGATGTGTTTGTAATCACTGATAATACACTGCTAATGCTGAAAATACAGGATTGAGAACAGGATTTATGGTAGATGCTCTATTGGTTTAATTAATTTTTATTATTTAATTTTAAAATAATTTTAGGTTATATAACTCTTCAATAAATTTTATAGGCGATAATTTTATATTTTTGGGATCTTATATAATTTTATATTATATAATATAATTAAATTGTATATACTTATATTATTATAAATTACTTTTTATTATTTTACTGGTATAAGTTGAGAAATATGGGACATTTTTTTGCCCTAATTGCAAATCCAGTTCCACGAATGTGGTGCGACACACCCCCAGAACGTCTCCACATCTTTGGCGCATTACAAAGTGTCGGGTCAGGCGCACAATGAAGCAAACATGTTCATGTGGTCTGCCATACATTGAGAAATTAGGCAAATAATCACTTTTAGCACATTTAACTGCAGAACATTAAAAATGAACCCTTCATACATGTCGCCCTTAATGTTCAACGTTCTTCTTGTTGTTCATACATAGTAATATAGTAGATAAGGTGGGAAAAAGACACAGCCAATCAAGTCCAATCTATATTCCTAAAGTGTTAATCCAAAGGAAGGAAAAAACCCATATGAGACAGATACAAATTGTCCCATATAAGAGGAAAAATTCCCTTTCGGCTCCAAATATGGCAATCAGACTAAATCCCTGGATCAACGCCCATTTTTATAATTTAGTAAACATAATCTGTAATATTATATTTTTAAAGAAAGGCTATGTCTCCACTACACACATTTTCAGTCGTTTTTTCAGAGTTTTTCATTTTCTAAAACTACTGAAAAAACACATGAAAACAGATCCCATAGACTTTAATAGTAAAAATGTTCTGTTGTCTCCGCAGAATGTTTTTGCTGCTGGTTATTTTTTGAAACATGTTGTAAAAAACAATAGAGCAGGGCAGAAAATTTACCATTGGAGTCAACCTGTAGTTTTTTTTCAGTTGTTTTTGCACTAGAAAAAAAAACTCAGTTTTATGAACGGTTTCAACATTTGGTTTTCAGTGAGTTTTTTGTCCAATACCATGTAGATCTAGCTTAAACCCCTCTCGAACGTCTTCAAAGAATCCACTATCACAACCTCTTGTGGCAGCGAGGTCCACAGTCTCACTGCTCTTACAGTAAAGAATACCCATCTATGATAATGGTGAAACCTTTTTTCTCTAGACATAGAGGAAGCCCTCTTGTCATTGTTTCAGGCCTAGGCGTAAAAAGATCATGTAGAGATCTGTGTATTGTTCTTTCACATATTTGTACATGGCATTATACCACCTCTAAGCTGTCTTTTTTTCCAAGTTTAATAACCCCAAGTTTCAAAGCTTGTCTTGGCACTGCAATCCACCCGTTCCTTTAACAAATCTGGCTTCCCTCCTTTGTACCTGCTCTAACTCTGGCTTAATCCTACAGAAATATGTATATAATGTACAATGAGGGAAATAATTATTTGATCCCTTGTTGATTTTGTAGGTTTGCCTACTGACAAAGATATGAACAGCCTATAAGTTTAAGGGTAGGTTAATTTTAATATTGAGAGATAGAATATCGAAAAAAAAAATCCAGAAAATCACATTGTATAAATTTATTTGCATTTTGCTGAGAGAAATAAGTATTTGATCCCCTACCAATCATTAAGAGTTATGGCTCCTAAAGACCAGTTAGACGCTCCTAGTCAACTGGTTACCTTCATTAAAAACAGCTGTCTTAAATAATCACCTTTATAACAGACTCCTGTCCACATACTCAGTCAGTCAGACTCTAAGGGCATGTTCACACGGCGGTTTTGGCCGCGGGTTTTGCCGCGGCGAAAACCTCGTCGATCCTCGCCGCAAACCCGCGTCTCCCGACGCGGGGTTTTCGGGGGGCGGGCCGGCGTGGTC
>JAODAL010055745.1:0-23741 GCA_025379985.1 Phyllomedusa bahiana
ATGGAAATTTTGGGCACAATTTGGCCATTTTCACTTAGGGATGAACTCACTTTTGTTGCAATGGGTTTAGACATTAATGGCTGTGTGTTAAGTTATCTTGAGGGCACGCCAAATTTACACTGTTATACGAGCTATAAACTGAGTAAGGTATGAAAGTGTCATATCTTCAGTGTTGTCCAATAAAAAGATACATAACAATTTTAACAAAAATGCTAGGGGGTGAGGGGTGTACTCACTTTTGTGAGATACTGTGTATCTATATATATACACATATATACACCATATATATATAGTAGTCTGTGTAGTAGTCTGAGAAAGAGAGCTAACTATTGTGTAGATAGGTCCCTACACTGTCAGACACAAAAAAAAAGAAACCAAAGAACCTGAAAATCTCCACACGGCAAGGGAAAAAAAAACTGTAGGATTTTGAATCAATCAGAATTTGGACAGAAAACCAACTCCGAAACCGATGCCAAAAGTAGTCCAAAAAACCATGCTGTGTGGACCAGGCCATCTCAACAGCATTTTGGGCCCTTGGGCAGAGCTGTGCACTGAGCCCCCAACCAAGACGACCACTCACAGGAACAAATGGATACATTATCGATAACAAACTTATAACCTACAAAACTGCTATATAGAGACTACATAGTGGTCAGACACCAGCTCAAGTATAACCTACAAAACCACCAAATAGAGACTACATAGCGGTCAGACACCAGCTCAGGTATAACCTACAACACCACCATATAAAGACCACATAGTGGTCAGACACCAACTCAGGTCACTACCACATGACAGTGACTTCAGCACTGATCCAACACAGAAGAGAAATAACCCCTGAAATCCAGAGACTCACAGGAGATGTCCTATCTTATCAGCCATTCTCTGATTCGTTCTTCCTCCCTTTTCATAGACTTCTCACTTTATCCGCACTACCCTACCAATTCCTACCTTTGTTTTGGGCGCCCCCTATTAAGTAAGTAGTAATGTTGCCCTACATTAAGTAAGGTACAAGTACAGGTACAAGTAGATAAACTATATCTATCTATCTATCTATCTATCTATCTATCTATCTATCTATCTATCTATCTATCTATCTGTCTTCCCGTAGGTCAAGTTGACTGTCTTCCTTTATCTACATAGGTTAGTTATATTTATTATCCTATGTATTATAGCTCACCTGTAGGTAAGACATCCCCTTTTGTAGGTTGATAAGGCCACTTTAGGTTATATGCCCCCTGTAGGTTATAGCACCTCTGTATGTTATAGCACCCCTGTAGGTTATAGGCTCCTTGTAGGTTATAGGTCCACTGTATGGCCCCTGTAGGATATAGCCCCCTGTAGGTTATAGGCCCACCTGTAGGATATAGCCCCCTGTAAGTTATAGGGCCTCTGTAGGTTATAGTCCCCCCCGTGAAGGTTATAGGCCACCTGTAGGTTATAGCCCCATGTAGGTAAAAAAAAATAAAAAAGCTGGTTCCTTTCCTGTATACAAAATAACATCCACATAAATGTAAGAATCCAAGGTTCTTCAGTGATGCATTGGCAAAGCAATGTCTCTACGGGCTTGCATTTGTACAGTGTTTTTTGGTGCAATCTCTTTTCTAGATAACCAGTGTACATGCACCCAGCCATCCACCTAGTGCAAAAGGTAATAGGGTTCATCAGGCTATAACACATTCTTCTGAAGCTTCATGGTCTACGTCTTATGCTTACTTGTTCTTTTTAGACCCTTATGACAGTGGATATGGGTCAACATGGTTAGGTCTTTGGCTATACAGCCCCATACACTGCAAGGTGAAATACACCTCATAAGTAGTATTAACTTATTCAGCAATTGGGGATTCATTAGCCCTTTTGGGGGATTGGACCATATTGGGTAGTCTTGGCATACCACAAACATCATTGAGTCTATGGTGCCCATAAACCTGTTACTGGGGATTAGCCCACAAAAGACCTTTCATTTTGGAAATGATTTGGCACAATCATCTAGCCATCTCAATTTGTTCTGTCAAAGTAAATTATCCTAGAATCTCAGTTTAGCTGACACATCCTTTGCTGAGCAACATCTGCTCTATTGTGAACCCTACTCTGTCTGTTCTAATGCTGCTGTGCAAGAGAGAACATATTAACAGAAGTAGTCAACAAATATTTCTTTACAGCACTAAAGCAGTTATTGCAGGCTGTAAGGGCATGTCCCCACGGCACGGGTTTTCGGCCGGTTTTTCAGTCGGTTTGCGGTTTTTCAGACCGCCTGAAAAAGCAGCCGAAAATGAGCACAATTGTGCTCTATGGAAAACCCATGCAGTAGTCCCCACTGCACGGGTTTTTCCGCCCGACGATTTTGCCGCCGGCGGCAAAACATTGAACATGTTCATTCTTCAGTCCTGTTTCCGGACGGAATATGAACATCTCAATGGGAGGGGGGAGGCCTGTCCTCCGCTCATCGCGGAGAAAAGCCGTCCCCCCCGCGGCCGTGGGGACTGCCGCAAAACCGGACATATACCGGCCGGCAAACCGGACGGTATTTGTCCACTGCCGTGGGAACATGCCCTAAAGGTGAGCAGAGGTTATGACTGCAGGTTTTTGGGAAAAAAAGCAGCTGCATAATTTTTTTAGTTGAGTCTGTTATAAAATTATCACATAATGACCAGGTATTATCTCCACAAACTTTTCAAATAACCACAGCATACTGCCTGCAATTAATAGATCCAAACTTGAAACACTTATTTTCACCAAATTATTACTGAATGAATATGAATGTGCAAAGATCAATATAACCCCAGTATAGTAAACACATAGGGGTAAATATTCTAAACAGGCACTCTGCAGACCTTAATAGTTACAGATGTAGCAGAAAGAAACACTTCATGATATCACAGCACAAAACGTTATCTAAATTTTTTCAATGCTTTTCAATGACTTTTGTTATAATCTTAGAACAGATAACATGAAAAGCTACAACGTCACCATCAAGGTAAACTTTGCTACATCTGTAAATCACTTCTCCCCCTTTGTTTTCCCCAGGCACCCTCATAGATTGAAAGCTCTTGCGAGCAGGGCCCTCACACCTTGTGTCTCATCTGTAATTAGCTCTCACTGTGCAATATCTTTCTTTTGTCTGTAATTATACCCTCTACATTGTAAAGTGATGCGGAATGTGTTGCCGCTATATAAATAAAGATTATGATTATTATAACCCACAGGTGACGTCTTCTCTGATTTCAGTCTTTCACTTTCCGTTTTCTTACTCTATCTGATCCACACCGCCACAAAGTCTTTTTCCAGCCACAGTTCTCTCTGCATCTCTGCAAAGTTTGGCATCTAAATGTCTTTGGTTCCTCAGTTTTCCTGCACTCTTCCCACCTATTCAACACAGTCTCTACACTACTGGCCTCTTCCAGCTTGCAGTCTGCAATGTCACGGCATGAAATCTGGTTATGTTGCGACACTGTATTTCTCTCACTTTGTAGTCAGTAGGCTTGAAATGTTTGTTTCCTGCAAGAGTGTACAGAAAGTTAAAGCCTCCTTGCTCTACCTTAATATTCAGCTGTATGCACATCTTGAGAATGTGGACACATTTGAAGGAGGACCATGTAACTCCTTGGTGTATACCACTGTCCAGCGCTAGGCTGTAGTTGAAGCTTTTGCTGGATATAAGAAGAGTGTAAGGCTTGGTTTCCATTACATTAGTTGCTATGTTTTAGGTATCTGTGAAAAAAAGTACCCTGACAGATAAGTTGCTGCTGTAGCCTCATAGAGATTAACAAATCAGACGTACTGCTATGTGGGCTACTTTTGCTCTATTTTCCTGCGTTATACACTTGTGGAACTCAATAAAATAGTCTACCATATTATTGATTCCCACACAAAAAGCTTGTATCCACTGGGATACCTTAAATGTTGTCAGTGACACAGTGTGAACCCAGCCTAATTCTGATAGGGGTGTTGCTAGACTCTGTTACACCTTGGAGTCTTTGGGACACTGGTAAACTGGGGATGGGGCTTGTATGTGTGGTACCGCTTACTTAAACTCTGAAGTAAAAGTAGATGTATTTTTTTCTGGAAACATGTCTCCAATATGTGTATATGGTGTAGCTCTAAATATTAACAAAAGCACAGTAATATGATCAGTTATTACCACTATACATTGGACAGTTAAATGTAGTACTGATCAGTCCAGTAACATACATTAGATGATTTTGATGTCTCTGAATATATGCTGTGATGACTCACACTTGTTCGGATGCCATCCTGGACCATCCTGGGGTATTTCAGCTCTGCGGATCACCGCTTTGGTAAGCAGAATGCACCATCCTCACTCCGACTCCAGGCAAGTAGTCTTAAACTGGCCTCAATCAGCTTTATTGAGGCCCAGATTACACAAAACAAACAAAAAACCTCAGGTCACCTACTCCCTACACAGCTGTAGAGACCCTCTCTATCAATGGCCTCGGCCTGTCACCGAGCATGATAAATACTTTATCCACATTGGGTTCAGACTTCTCTCCAAGCCCCTGGAGGCCAGAGCCTTACTTCAGCTCCTCTGCCACTCCAACTGCAGGTAGCATGCCACACCCCCTGACCACCTGCAGGCGTATGCCTTTTATAGGCCTCCAGAGACCTGTCCTAAACCTGGCGTGGAACATGGGGAGTAGACACCTACCCGACACGTTGTCTGCTCCCGATAAGAGCCGAACCAGAACAACAAAAATAAATGTCTGCTAGCCACTTAGTGTGGCTGACAATACACATGGCTGGCTCCTATCCCACCAAGGTCATGTACCCTTGGTGGCATGTTGCTTGTATGCCTCCTGTATTACTCCACATGCTGGCAGAAACTGTAGTCGCTCTGCCACAATGCATTCATTTTCACTTAATTTTTAAGCTTTCCTAGAGAAAAAAAAGGCTTCTTCCAACTAAATACCTTTGTAGCGTTTGATATCTAGACTCCTTATTTTTATACCACATTCTTTCCATGACAATCACAGATTGCCTCTTGGACAATGAGAATGCCTCTTATGCCTCCAACAATACACAATTACAGAAATACTTCTGTCAATGCCACCTTTTGTCAACTACAAACTCCCAGTGTGAGCCACATGGTTTCTACATGAGTCACAATGACTTCTATGCCAGTCACACTACTCTTCATGCCACAATATACGCACAAAGACTATGTATATTTATGTATCTTTGTATTTATCGTATATCATGCACCTGAACCTCTTGGCTTGTACAGCGCCCTCAAATTCATGGCGCTCTAAAATAAATAATAATAATAACAAGCTCTAACCTGTGCATTAAAGTATTAGAAACAGTTTCTAATGGCAAATTTCACAATAGTCATCAAATCAGAATGTCTTTCTATGTATATCTAAACTCTCTCTAATAGCAACAAGAGGGTAAGATTTTTTTTAAATATGGTAATATCCTTGTCCTGAGTAATGGCTGAAGACCTATTTCATTGACTATATCAATGGCATCTTCTGAGATGTCAAGAAATAATGAAAATGGACATTCTTTTAAAGAAACAATTAGGATGCAGTTACTCTCGATATTGCTGGTTTTACATTACAGGTGATGTGCTGATAAAATAAACCACATTTGGTCTCCAGTTGCACACATGCAGAAAATAAAACTGAATATTTACCTACATCTGTTCTTTAAATTTTATTTTATTTTTTTAATTTTTTTTATTTTTGCAAAGCTTATAATAGACTATTGGATCAACATTTTAAAATTTACTGAAATATAGTTTTAGAAAAAATATTTTATGTGGCCAAGATTATATAACTGCGTTTTATCCTTTTTGATGTATGATCGCTTTTATGTATTTGAGGTTAAAGCTTTCGCTTCATGTCTTTTTTTTAGTACACATAGACTACAAGGAATAAAAATGCTAAAACTCTGTTTAGTTGTCCTATACTTTTTAAAGCTTAATACCATTTAGTTCTATTGTAATAGCAGTGAGTTAATGTAAAAATGTTACCCTGGTGACTTAAGTAATACTGCTAATTCTATCCTTAGGTTACCTCCAAGAGCAAAAAGAGTAGAACTGTAAAATGATTGGTAAGGACAACCAATCAGGACTGGCCAGTGGATGTCATCTTCCCTGTGACAGTTATGCACTTTTTATTTTATTTTATTTATGCTTTCAGATATCGACTAAAATTCCACTTTTCACAGTTGAAAATATTTAATCTAGAAAAAAAATTGTGACTTTCTTTCTCTGAGCAATCTAGGATGGAAACAATAAAATGAATATGTTATGTATAAATTAGATTAACACAATAACAAATTCTAACAGGGCTCTTCAAATGTACATGATTTAGCTTATGTGAACTAGAAGAAAAAAAGTTAAAACATTACAATAACATGATGTGTTCTTGGTTAGCCTTTTTTGTTCTTTGGTTCAAAAACTCCCTATTTACGGGAGGAGAAGTTCCAGCTACACTCTCCTTTGGTTAAAAACTGTTAAAACGGTTGAAATAATTATTACTATTGTTGTTGTTGTTGTTGTTGTAATTAAATTAATAATAATAATAATAATAATATAATAATAATAATATATAAACATTGGTTTCTCAACATACAATATTGATTAGTCCCAGTACTACTTTTGCATGTTGAAACCATGATATTATGGAATGCTAGTAACTGATTTCAAAGCCTCAGAATGTTAGCCAACATGATGCAAAATGAAGAGTAAACAAAGTTTTGCAGATAACTAATCCAGTTAAAGCAAGTCCTTGCATATAACAGTCAGAATGAGCTGCTGGAAGCTAGAAATCACTTTCTTTGATGAAGACTGGTATTTATTTGGGTCATGTACTTTAAACACAATGTACCGTATATACTCGAGTATAAGCCGAACCGAGTATAAGCCGAGGCACCTACTTTTGCCCCAAAAAACGGGAAAACTTATTGACTCGAGTATAAGCCTAGGGTAGAAAATGCAGCGGCTACTGGTAAATTTTAAAAATAAAAATAGATACCAATAAAATTACATAGGCAGTTTAATGTCCCCCATAGGCAAAATTTTAGGCGGATATATGGCCCTATATGCAGGTATAGGCAGGTATATGTCCCAAATGGCACAGATATGGCCCCATTAGCATGTAAAAGGCAGTTATATGTCCCCCATAAGCAGATTATAGGCAGGTATTTGGCCCCCATAGCAGGTTAATAGGCAGGTATATGGCCCCATAGGCAGGTAACAGGCAGGTATATTTGGGCCCCTGTCAGGTATAGGGCAGGCTGTAGGCAGGTATTAGGGCAGGGCTGTAGGCAGGGTATAGGCAGGTATAGGGCAGGCTGTAGGCAGGTATAGGGCAGGTTATAGGGCCGGCTGTAGGCAGGTATAGGCAGCTGTAGGCAGGTATAGGGCAGGTATAGGCAGCTGTAGGCAGGTATAGGGCTGCTGTTTGGCAGGTATAGGGCGGCTGTAGGCAGGTATAGGCAGGCTTGTAGGCAGTTATAGGGCCGGCTGTAGGCAGGTATAGGCAGTTGTAGGCAGGTAATAGGGCAGGTATAGGGCCGGCTGTAGGCAGTATAGGGCAGGTATAGGGCAGGTATAGGGATGGCTGTAGGCAGGTATAGGCATCTGTAGGAAGGTATAGGGCCAGCTGTAGGCAGGTGTAGGGCAGGTATAGGCAGCTGTAGGCAGGTAAAGGGCTGACTGTAGGCAGGGATAGGGCAGGTATAGGCAGCTGTAGGCAGGTATAGGGCAGGTATAGGGCCGGCTGTAGGCAGGTATAGGGCCGGCTGTAGGCAGATGTAGGCAGGTATAGGGCAGGTATAGGCAGGTATAGGGCCAGCTGTAGGCAGGTATAGGGCAGGTATAGGGCCGGCTGTAGGCAGGTATTGGCAGCTGTAGGCAGGCATAGGCAGTTTAAAAAATAAAAAAAAAAATCACTTACCTGGCTCCCCGCTGCTCCGTCTCCCTCGCCGCTCCGCCTCCTCGCTGTCCGGCCTCCCGCACGCTGTCCTGCATCTTCTCGGCAAAGGCGGGTGACGTCATCAGTCCGCGCACGCAGCGTGATGACACACGCTGCCTGTGCCGGAAACTCCGGGCGGCTGCGAGTCTGCTTGCGGCCACCCGGAGACCACTGCGGGGCACGGAGCGCTCGCTCTGTGCCCCGCAGTGGTATCCCTTCACCTATATGCGCTCCGGAGGAGTCGCATATAGGTGAAGGGATCGCGGACAGTGCCGGGCCAGTGCAGCGCCTGGAAACTTTGCGATCACTCGGCCTTCATTTATATGCGCTCCCTGAGGAGCCGCATATAACTGAAGCGTCCCTGTCGGCTCACGGGCCATCGCAGCGCCCGAGCGCCGACAGTGACTCGAGTGTAAGCCGAGGTAGAGTTTTTCAGCTCATTTTTTGGGCTGAAAAACTCGGCTTATACTCGAGTATATACGGTACCTGAAAAAAAGAAAATGGGGTTCTCACCTGGTACCCAAAGGATCTGCTCATCTTGGCACCTGTAAAGAGCAATACAGAACATGTAGTATCACACTATACTGTAAAGAAGAACTACTAGATCGGCAATCTGTAAATGCAATTTACTAATACAGGGGTTTAACAAGTGAAATATTCATGATAAATAGCTGGAACGGTGTCTGAGACATTTTACCTTGAAACCACAATCAACATACAATGTGTAAGACAAAACCATTGTATGCTGAATGTAAGGAAAAAACCCACCCCGCTGGCCCACTCGAGGGTCGACTGCCTGATTTGGGGTGTATTGTGACGTTGCGCCCTAAGGGTACACAAGGTCAGCCAGATACTGTTTCACCGTTAATCCCTGTCTGCACAGGCACAGGGAGACCCAGGTAGGACGAGAGAACACACTACTCGTCCACGACCTTGAACAGCTAAGAGAGATCTGTTTACCCACACTGGTTACATGGAGCTCTGCTAGCCCAATAGGCTGCCACCAGTTTCTAGTTTGGTTATAAGACCGGTCTGTTACCGACTTATAACAAGGCCAGGAACCAGCCTTGGGGTAGCTATATATATAAGACCGAGTAATGGGCGTGTGAGGCCGATGATCAAGATGGATTAACTCAGATTAAAGTTTATAGATTTAATTAGCCTTGGAGGGCACACTCGATAAATATATACAAAATTATGATAATATACAAGTAAGAGTCAGAGGTGCAAATATAAGTATGGGTTACAGACAAAGGCAGTGAAATATGTCCAGTTACCTGAGATTTGCTTGGTTCTGGGCCCGCATGGGAGGTGGATGCGGCCCTGCGTGGATGCTTCTGGAATGCTGGAATGATGTCAGGTACCTCCATCTTGAATGCAACGACTGGGCCCACCTGGGCTCCTGCTTGTATCTGTAATGGGACAGCCCACGTGGCAGCCCACTACACTCCCCCATTCGGCCTATGAACTCCTCCCATTCTGGCCATGCAATTTCTGATTGAAAAATCAAAAATGGACCATAATGCGGCAGGGTATTGGCACAGAACCGAGCTGGTGGTATCATCAGAACCTGGACCTAAGCTACGCCCGGATATAAGACACCCCTATCCTATGGACTCCCTAAGTCCAGTTCTGGATTTCTCAGTCCCCCTGCCTCGTGCAAACATTGGAGTGGTGACTATATGTGCTGGGAGTTCCATATTTTAAGATATGAAGCGCCATAGACCAGTTATGAGCGGATCACCTATAAATCTTTATGAAATATCGAGGCCGCTGAGTCTGGGTGGTTTCATTCAAGTCTTTGTTCTTGGGGTTGGAGAGTGCACATGTGTCTTCAGGTGCTAATTAATTGAAAAGAGGATCCTTTTGATGGGTCAACCTCTCCTGCTGTGCTAGCTTCCTATAGAAGGGTATTTACAATGGTCTGAGCTGGGTGTTAATTGATTGAGGCTTTCCTGGGAGCTGGGGCCATTTGTCAGATCTGACTAGTTATGAAGTTGAAGGAGAGATGACTGTCATATGAGTGAATTTTCCTCACACTGAACATATTGTATCTTAAGGCTGTTGTAATTTGAGTAAGCACTTTACTCTTTTTTTTTTTTAAAAAGCGTTTTTTAAAATATTTGGGGGGGGTTTTTTTTTAAAACGGCCCAAAACCGGGGGGGGTTTTTTTTTAAAAACCCCTTTTTTTTAAAAAAAAAATTTTAAAAAAAGTTTTTTAAAAAATTTAAAAATATTATTTTTTTTAATTAAAAAATTTAAAATTTTTTTTTTTTAATAAATTTTTAAAAAAAAAAAAAAAATTTTTGGTTTTTTTTTTTTTTTTGGGGGGGGGGGGGGGGGTTAAATTTTCCCCCCCCCAAAAAAAAGGGGGGGGGTTTTTTAAATTTAAAAAAAATTTTTAAAAACCCCCCGGGTTTCCCTTTTTTTTTAAAATTCCCTTTTTTCCTAAAAAAAATTTTTTTTTTCCAAAAAGGGGGGGAAAACCCCCCTTTTTTTTTAAAAAAAAAAACCCCGGTTTTAAAAAAAACCCCAACCAAATGGCTTTTCCTTTCTTTTTTTTAAGACCCCCCTGGGGAAAAAAAAAAAAGCGGGGTTTTTTTAAAAAACCCAAGGACCCAAAAAAGGGGGTTTTTTAAAATTTTTTTTTGGGGGGGGGAAAGGGGGTTTAAAAAATTTTTTGGGGGCAAAAAGGAATTGGGAAAAAATTTAAAAAAAAAAATTTTTTTTTCCCGGGGCCCCCCTTTTCCCCAAAAAAAGGGGGGGGTTTTTCCCTTTGGGGGGGGGTTTTTTTGGGTTTTCCAAAAAAAAAGGAAAAATTTTTGAAAAAAATTTTCCCCCCGGCCAAGGGTTTTGGGGGGGGGCCCTTTTTTTTTAATAAAAAAAAAATTTTAAAAAAAAAAAACCCCCCCCCCAAAATTTTTAAAACCTTTTTAAAAGGGGGGGAATTTTTTTTTGGGGAAAATTTTTTAAAAAAAAAAAAAAAAAAAAAATTTGGAAAAACACCCCCCGGGGGGGAAAAAAAAAAGGGGGCCAAAAAGGGAAAACCCCCCCCCAAAAAAAAAAAAAGGGGGGGGGTTTTTTTTTAAAAAAAAACCCCCCCGGGGTTTTTAAACCCCCCCCCTTTTTCCCCCCCTTTTCCCCGGGCCCGGTTTTTTTTAAAATTTTTTGGGGGGTTTTTTTCCCCCTTTTCCCCCCCCCCAAAAAAACCAAAGAAAACCCCCCAAAAAAAAAAGGGGAAAAAAAAACCCCTTCAAAAAAAAAACCCCCTTGGGGAAAAATTTAAACCAAAAAAAAGGGAAAATTTAAAATTTTAAAAAAGGGGCAAAACCGGAAAAAATTTAAAAACCAAAAAAAAAAAAAAATTTTTAAAAAAAATTTAAAAAATTTTTTTCCCCCCCCGGGGGGAAAAAAAAGGGGGGGGTTCCCCCCCCTTTTTTTTCCCCGGCCCGGGGGAAAATTTTGGGGTTAAATTCCCCTTTGGGGGGTTTTGGGGGGAATTTCAAAGGAAGGGGGGGGGGGGGGGGCAAAAAAAAAAGGGAAAAAAAAAAGGGGAAAAAAGGGTTTTTTCCCCCAAAAAAAAAACCGGGGGGGAAAAGGGAAAGGGGGGGGCCCCCCCCCTTTTTTGGGGTGGGGGAAAAAAGGGGGCCCCCCCGGGAAAAAGGGCCCCCCCCCAAAAAAAGGGGGGGGAAAAAAAGGGGGGGGAAAAAACCCGGGGGGAAAAGGGGGGTTTAAAAAACCCCCCACCCCCCAAACCGGGGGGGTTTGGGGGGGGGGCCCCCCAAAAAAAGGCCCCCCCGGGGGGGAAAAAAACCCCCCCCCCCTTTTTCCCCCCAAAACCCTAGGGGGAAGGGGGGCCCCCCCCCCTTTTTCCGGGGGGTTTTTTGGGGGGGGGAAAAAAAACCCCCCAAAACCCTTAACCCCCAAACCCCTTTCCCGGAAAAAAAAAAGGGGGGGGGGGCCCAAAAAACCCCCCAAAAAATTTTAAACCCCCCCGGGGGGGCCCCCCGGGGGGGGCCTTTTTGGGGGGGAAGGGGGGGAAATTTGGGGGCCCCCGGGTTTTTTTTTCCCCCCAAAAAGGGGGAAAAACCCCCCCCCTTTTTCCCCCGGGGGGGGGGGGGGAAAAAAAAAAAAAGGAACCCCGGTTTCCGGGGGGGGGGCCCCGGGGGGCCGGGTTTTGGCCCCTTTTTGGGGGGGCCGCCCCCCCAAAAACCCCGGGGAAAAAAACCCCCCCCCAAAAAAAAAAATTTTTTTTTTTTAAAAAAAAGGGTTTTTTTTGGGGGGGGGGCCCCCCCCGGGCCCCCCCCAAAGGGGGGGGCCCCCCCAAGGGGGAAAAAAGGGCCTTTTTTTAAAAAAAAAAAGGGGGCCCCCCCCCCCCCCTTTTTTTTTTTTTAAAAAAAAAAAGGGGGGGCCCCCGGGGGAAAAAAAAGGGGGGTTTAAAAAAACCCCCCCCCGGGGAGGGGGGGGCCCGGGGGGAAAAAAAAAAACCCCCCCGGGGGGAAAAAAACCCTTTAAATAAACCCCCCCCTTAAAGGGGGGGGGGGGGAAAAAAAAAGGGGGGGGGGGTTTTAAATTTTGGGGGGGGGGGCCCCCCAAAAAAAAAAAAACCCCCCCGGGGCCCCCAAAAAAAAAAAAGGGGGGGTTTTTTTTAAAAACCCCGGGGAAAAACCCCCGGGGCCCAAAAAGGGGCCCCCCTTTTTTGGGGCCCCCGGGGGGGCCCCAAAAGGGGTTTTTTTTAAACCCTTTTTTTTTTCCCCCCCCCTTTTTCCAAAAAACCCCCGGTTAAAAAACCCCCAAATTTAGGAAAATGGAAAAAAAAAACCCCCGGGGGGGGCCCCCCTTTGGGGGAAAAGGGGGGGGGAAAAAAAAATTTGGGGGCCCCCCCCCCCCGGGGAAAAAAAGGGGGCCCCTTAAAAAAAAAAGGGGGGGGTTTCCCCCTAAATTTTTAAAAAAAACCCTTTTTTTTTTTTTTTTCCCCCCCCAAACCCCGGGGGAATTTTTAAAAAAAAAATTTTTTAAATTTGGGGGGGGGAAAAAGGGGGGGCCCCGGGGGCCCCCCCCGGGAAATTTTTCCCCCCCCGGGGCCCTTCCCCCCCCCCCCCCCTTTTTTGGGGCCCCCCCCCCTTTTTTTTTAAAAAAAAAAACCCCCGGGGGGGGGGGTTTTTTAAAAAATTTTCCCCCAAAAAAAAAGGGGGGGAAAAAAAGGGGGGGGGCCCCCCCGGGGGTTTTTTTTCCCCCCCAAAAAACCCAAAAAAAAAGGGGGGGTAAATTTTCCCCCAACCAAAAAAGGGGCCCCGGGGTAGCCCCGGGGCCCCCCTTGAAAAAAAAAAAAACCCTTTAACCCCCCCCCCCGGGGGTTTTTAAAAATTTTTTAAACCCCCGGGGGTTAAAACCCGGGAAAAAACCCTTTGGGGCCCCCGGGGTTTTTTGCCCCCAATTTTCCCCCCCCGGGCCCGGGGGGGCCCCGGGAAAGGGGGGGGGGTTTTTTTTAAAAACCCCGGGGGAAAAAAAAATTTTTTTTTTTTTTCCCCCCCCGGGGGGGCCCCCCTTTTTTCCCCAAAAAAAACCCCCTTTTGGGGGGTTTTTTTCCCCCGGGGCCCTTTTAAAAACCAAAATTTTTCCCCCGGAATCCGGGGGGGCCCTTTTTTTTTTTCCCCCAAAGGGGCCCCCAAAATTAGGGGGGCCCCCCCCCCGGGAAAAAAACCCCCCCCAAAAAAGGCCGGGGGTTTTGGGGGGGGGCCCCAAGGGGGGCCCCGGGGGGGGGCCCCCCCAAAACCCCCCAAAACCATTTGGGGGCCCCCCGGGGAATTTCCCCCCCCGGTTTTAAAAGGGGGGAAAAGGGGGGAAAAGGGGGGGGGTTTTTAAAAATTATAAATTTTTTTTTTTGGGGGGGGAAAAAGGGTTTTTTTAAAATTTTGGGGTTTTTATTTTTTTTTTTAAAAAAAAAAAATTTTAAAAAATTTTTTAAAAAGGGGGTTTTTTTTTGGGGGGTTTTTTGGAAGGGGGGGGGATTTTTAAATTTTAAATGGGGGGGGGGGGGAAAAAATTTTGGGGGGGTTTTTTTTTTTTTGGGGAAAAAAATTTTATTTTTTTTTTAATTTTTTTAAATTTTTTTTTTTTTTTTTTTTTTTTTAAAAAATTTTTTTTTTTTTTTTTAAAAATTGTTTTTTTTTTTTTTATTTTTTAAAAATTTTTTTTAAAAAAATTTTTTTTTTTTGGGGGTTTTTTTTTTTTTGGGGTTTTTTTTTAAAGAAAAAAAAAAAAGGGGGGGTTTTTAAAAAAAAAAAAAAAAAAAAAAAAACCCAAAAAAAATTTTAAAAAAAAAAGAAAGGGGTTTTTAAAAACCAAAAAAAAAAAACCCCCCCCCCCCCGGGGGGGGGGAAAAAAAGGGGGGAAAAAAAAAAAAAAACCCCCTTTTAAAAACCCCCAAAACCCAAAAAAAAAAAAATTTAAAAATTTCCCCCCCTCAGGGGGGCCCAAAAAGGTTTAAAAACCCTTAAAAAAAACCCAAAACCCCAAAAAAAACCCCAAAAAAATTTTTAAAACGGGGCCAAAAAAAAAAAAAAAAAAATTTTTTCCCCCTTTTTAAATCTTTCCCCCCTTTCCCCGGGGGGGGCCCCCCCCGCGGGGCCGGGGGGGGGGGGGGGGGCCCCCCGGGGGAAAATTTGAATCCCCGGGGGCCCGGGGGCCAATTTCCTTTGGGGGGGGCCCGGGGGGGAGGGTTTTGGGGGGGCCGGATTTTTTAAAAGGGGTGGGGGGGGGCCCCCCCCCGGGGGGGGCCCCAAACGCCAAGGAACGGAATCTAAGTATAAAACCCGGGGTTTTTTTACCAGAGCCCCGCCCAAAGCGGGAAAGGACTTGCTGCTCGGAAAAACCAGGTCCGGTTTCCACTGGGGGGACTTGCTTGCTGGGTTTCCCAAGGAAAAAGCCCTGTTTCAGAATCGGGAGGCTAGGCCCTAGTCCAGGGACAGGGAAATAGGTCAGGGGCACCAGAGGGGGTTTGGCAGGAAAAAGGGGGAAAAAACGGTCTGGAAAACGGTAAGGCAAACCAAGGGGCAAAACCCCTTTTCCTAAAGGCTCAAAACACCAAAGCCGGCAGAGGGGTCCGGGGGGAGGAGCCCAAAAAAAAAGGGTTTAGTTTGGGCCCGGGAATTCCCCCAATTACCGGGCGCACCCGGCCCCCTTTTAAAGAGGGAAAGCTGGCGGCGCGCGCCCTAGAAACGGGAGCGCGCCCGGGGGGCCTTCAAGCGCGCCAGGAATGAAACGGGGCCGGGTAAGTTCATACACGCCGCGGGGCGGGCGCGCCATTAAACCGGGGCACACCTTGCCGCCACTCCCCGAAGCACAAAAGATGGGGGTTTTGGGGGGAGAGCGCGCCCCACCCGGGGCACGGGTTTTTTTGGGGCCCGTTTTCATTTAACCCCCCCCCCTTTTGGCCTCCCACTCTTCCCCCCCGGGGGAACCTTTAGAATGATTTTACAGGTCCAGGATGTTGTCCTCCGGGTCCCATTAAACCCTTTTCCCGGGCCCAACCCCCTTTCCCCTTTGATGAAAAGAACGCTTTCCCCGGGCACCTTCATATCCAAGATCTCCCTTTATGTGGTTAAACTTCAAGCATCCGCCACAGGGGGAAAAGGGGGACCCTTTTTCGAGAAAAAACCCGGGAAAGGGCCAGGGGGTTTGGGGAACAAAACAAAAAAAGGGGGTTTCGGGGTACCATGGAGGGGGGGAGCCGGAGTATATAGCCACCGGTTTTTGACGTCAACACCTCAAAAGGGGCCCTTGTAGCGGGGACCCAATTTTTACTTGGGGCTTAACCTTTACATAAATTTGGCGACAGCAAAACTTTTTCGCCAGGGGAAAAAAACTGGGGGGGCCCATCCCCTTTTTTCCCCTGACTTTTTATGGGTTCCGAAGCACGGAGCAAAACTGGGGGTCAAACCCAAAAAAGGCTCCATTCCCCCAGGGGGTTTTCCACAGAACTTCGGGCAGAAGGGGATGGGGGGAGGGGGGCGGGGTGCCAAAGGGCCCTTTTAAAAATTAGGGAAAGGAAGGGCCCCTGGGCTCAATCTAGGGAAAATTTTGGGAAAAAATTTTGCCCAATTTGCATGCCCAGCCCCTTCTGGGGTGCCGAGACCCAAAATGGGCCTGAAGGGGCCCCAAAAACCCGGGTTTAAACCTTTTTAAATTGCCTTTGTCTTTGGGTGAAAGGGCCGAAAAAATCGAGTTAACCGCAACAAGGGGAAAAGAAGGGGCCCCCAGAAATTTGGAACAAACTGGACTTTCCCCGGGAGAATAATTTGCAGGGGCAAACCCCCTGAGGCCGGGAAAAATGGGTTGGGTTTAAAAAATAGGGTTTGCCAGGGGCGGGGGCCCAAGGCAACCCGTTAGTGGGGGCAAAAAATTAGCCTTTTTAAAAAAACGATCTGTTTTAACCCCCCCCCAAATCACGGGGGTTTCCAGAGACCGGGCTGCGGGGCCGCTGTTTTCAGATAAAAAAAATGAAGTGTCAATTTAAAAATTTCTATAGTAGAGGAATAAATTTAACTGAACCCAAAAAAAAAATTAAAGCATCGAAAAAAGGAAAAAAGAAAAAAACCCTTTGAGACTGTATACAATCCTCCTTTCTTATTTGGTTTAATTTAAATAATTAGTCTTTAAACATTTTGCCTTTTTTGCTATAGGGAAAGTGAATAAAAAGTCTTGTGTAAATTATTGTCTATTTCCCCTATTTTCGGGAAATTAAAGGGATCCGACAGGGTCAGAAATTTGCCTTTTGTTGTTTCAAAAAATAAAAGCCAAGCTTTTTTTTCTGGGTCCAAGGCTGAAGGAGTAAAACCCCAAATTTCCCAGACTTTTAAGATTTGCGTCTGGGTCATAGGTTTAAAAAGGCTCCACCCAAAATTTCCCCTTGGGGCCCTTTTTTTTCTTGAGAGAAAGATAGAGAAAAGAAAAGCGTTAAAACAGAAGAGAGAGAGAGAGTGGGCAACAGTAGAGAACCTTTTGGGATCTACCCCAAAAAAAATGTGGGCCTCTTGGGGGCCTCTTTGTGGTACATAAAGAGAAAGAGAAATGAGAGAAAAGACAAAAACAGTAGAGAATTTCAGTGCCTACCAAGAGAAATGTGAGTTAGAGATAAAAACTGTATGAGAGTGAGAGCAGCCGGGGGCAACTTTGGGCAAAAAGGGGTTTCCCCCGGGGGCCCGAAGTAATAGATTTATGATGGGTAACCCCAAAAGTGGGTTAGGGGGCTTTCACACCGGGGGCGGTTTTTTGGTGAGGTTTTTGAAACTTTTTTAAGGTTCCCTTTTTTTGTGGGAGGAAGGGAAAACAATTAATGCTATAACCCTTGGGTTTCACAAAAAACCCCATCCCAAAAAAAAGCATCAAAAACCGGGACCAAAACCGCACCGTGTGAAAGCACTCTTTCTGACTTTTTGCCCCTTTTTTCAAGGGCCCAAAATTTCAAGAAATTGTAATACTTTCCTTAAATGCAAGTTTTCCTGCTGTATTAAATTTTTCAGAAATTTGCTGGGGTTTGTAATTTCTTGAGAACCTGCCCTTTATTTGTGAATTTTGAATTTTGATTGAAAAAAAATAAACTGTATGAAAGGGGGGATTGGAGCTTCAAATTTCTTTTTTTTAATTCGCCCTGTACACCAATGGTTAATATACCCCACCTTTCCGAAATCCCCCTTTTAAAATTTCCCCCAAAAAAAAAACTTGGCCCTTTTAAGTTTTTTTAACAAGCAGAAAAATATTTAGTACAATTAGAAAATATGCTTGCATATCTTTAATCATTTATGGATTAGCAATATTGAAGCAGCATGCAGAAACAATTATGGCCTTTTTAAATAAAATATTTTCATGTTTAACTTTAAAAATTCCCAAAACACAAAATTAACATTTTGTTCATTCTAAATCATGCAGTCATAATTGCCAATTAGAATTTAATTTTAAGAAGAGGATACATTAATCAAATATGCACAAAATTTAAGTTTGCCTTTAACATTATGATCAGCTCATTAATTATGGGGGAGAAAAAAATTTCACAGTCAGCCAAAAAATGTGCGTTTCCTTAGTCACCTCGGCATTATTTTAATTCAGTTTAAACAAAGTGAAAGTGGGTTTATGCTGTGGGAGCTTCATTGACTCTGCAGTCATTAAAGTTTTTTGGGAGGACGACCGGGGGACATTAGAAATTTTTTATTTTTTCTTAAGCAAGGAAAATGTTAGGGGTAAATGAAACATTTCAGGTACTCTCAAACCTGTCAGTGTTTGAGAGGTTATTAACTTCAGCTGCTTTTCTGCCTTTTAGACTCAGATGCAGATTTGTCACACATTTCCCCCAAAAGGTTTTTCCCGTGTCAAAACCATTGGGTTTTAAATGAAAAATTACTTAAAATTTTTCATAATCAAATGTTTTTGATTTTTTTTGTATTTGAAACGGGTACAAAAAAAAGGACAGGCCCGCAAACATAAAAAAAGAATTTACGAAATTTTACCTAAATCCCCTTTCCCCCCCAAATTTTTAAAACCATGTATAATCATACCCCAAGTTTTTAAAAAACATATACAAACTTTGGCCTTTGAAACCACTAACCTTACCAGTGTGAAAGTTTTCTGTAAATTTTTTTAAACAAATACCACTTTGCATTCTAACTGGATTGAGGCTATATTCACATTACCTGTATATAAGGCTTACGCTGTCATAGTCATTAAGACTGAATATACACATTAATATTGCTAATCAATTTATATGAACACAAAGTACATAACCAGTGCTTAAAGTGCACACATAATGTCAATATGTTATTTATAGAGGTGTTCTCAGCTTGCACTATAACAGCAAGCGGGCCCTCAAATGTCTTCATTTCAGAACAGAGAGTAGATCACCCTTGTGTGCTACTCTCCATTTTGTTTAATGGGAGTTTCAGATACAGCCAAACTCCCATAAAAGAGAATGCAAGTGCTACCAACTTTCCGTTCTAAAGCAGATCATTTTGAGGATCTGCTCCCAAGGTGGGGATCCCAGAGGTGAGACCCACAGCTATCACATTTTGTTAGCATATCCTATTGATATGCCATCAAAGAACAAGATGGGGAAATCCCTACAAGTAACAGTGTGATAGATTACCTAACTAATAATGCAAAATAATGTCTACATGCTCTAAGGGCGTGTTCACACGGCACAGTACAAATACCGGCCGGTTTGCCGGCCGGTATCTGTCCTGTTTTGCGGCCGTCCCCACGGCCGCGGGGGACGGCTTTTCTCCGCGATGAGCGGAGAACAGCCCTCCCCCCCCCATAGAGAAGCACATCTTCTGTCCAGAAACCGGACGGAAGATGGTGCATGTTCTATGTTTTGCCGCCGGTCTGCCGGCGACAAAACCACCGGGCGTAAAACCCGTGCAGTGGGGAATGCTGCACAGGTTTTCCATAGAGCACAATTGTGCTCATTTTCGGCCGTTTTTTCAGGCGGTCTGAAAAACCGCAAACCGGCTGAAAAACCGGCCGAAAACCCGTGCAGTGGGGACATGCCCTTATAGTACAACCAAACAGTTTCAAAATAATACAGCCTCAATAACAGCCAAAGCTGCAGTGACCCCAGAACAGTCAGTGTATTCCTCATAATATAGCCAGACATACTGCAGTGATACAGTAACTTGTCATATTTTGGAAATGAATAACTTGTCAATAATGTATTACACTCAGTGTTTTATTTATGTTTTATATCATTTTTATAACTTTTCTATGTATGCTCCATTTTTACTTTTTCTTTTTTTTTTACTTTGTATAAATAAGAGTTATCGGTAGCTACTGGACAGTATTTGATGGATCTGTGGTTAACATAGTCTTTATGTGGTAATTTTAGTGCATATTGGTAACCTATATTGGTATATTGTAACCCTATAGAAGCCTTATCTATGTGCAATTGTATTATTAGCAATCAACCCCCTTATGGAGAGTAGGTGTGTGGGTATTTGTTCATCAGTATTTTTGCATTTGAGCAATCTCCTCTGTATGGTATTGTGAATTTCTGAATAATGGTGAGAACTGGTTCTTATTTAATGTGCAGTGTTTTACTAAGCAATTGCCCCCCTCATGGGTAGGTCTGTGAGCAATTGCTCAACAGTAATCTGCTCCAGTGCAATTTATCCCATGTAATACTCGGATTTTACTGCCTCCTACTGGGAAAGATTTAACAAGGTTAGAGACCCTCCAGCTTTTTTATGTAGTGGTGCCCCTAGCTTTATTTTAAAGATCTTTTATTATTATACTTTTAGAAAAAGCTTCTATGAGTAAAAAACATGAATTCATGCAAATTTTAACTTACTGTGAATGCACAATAAAGATTGGAAGCTGGTGTTGTAAATGGGCAAATACAGAATAGCACTCATTTTCCAACACACTTATTTTTATGGACTTATTTTTAGTGTCCATAGTTTCCCAAATAATGTAAATTCATTGCAATGCCACATTTGTGTTTTTGAAAACTGGTAAACTCAGCTGCTTTCAAAGAACCCTAAGGCTGCCTGGCTGAATTGCCTGTTGCTATTGAATATTCAGATGTGCCCAAATAACCATTTACTGCAGACTAATTTACTCATACAGTGAGCCCTCAATGTTAACTACTTGTGGGATGACTATTGTATGTTGAAAACATAACTCTGTGGATAACTGGTAATTGGTTCTGAGGTCCTAAAATGCCACCCAAGGTATTGAAGATTAATAAAAATAATTCAGTTGACCAATACAGATTAAAAACAAGTCTTTACATATGACAGAAAGCTGCTGAAAGCTGGAAATTACTTTCTATGTTGAGGATAGAAGCATCTTTGGGTCATGTGCTTTAAAAACAATGTACCAGAAAAAAGGAAAATGTGGCTCCCTCACCTGGTGCCCACAGAAGCTGCTCATTCTGGAACATGTAAGGAGCCGTACAAAACATATAGTACCACAAAGTACTGTAAAAAGGCGCTGTTAGACCACCAGTCACTACATGTTCTTCACTTTTACAGATGTTTTACAAGTAAAATGTTCAGGATTATTGGTTGGATTAGTGTCTGGGACATTGTTCCACACACAACATACAATGTCAAAGGATAGATCGTTTTAACTTGAAAAAATTACATTGTTTGGCAGGACGTTTCTACTTTTCTTCTTTAACAAAGGTCCACATGTACAACTAATTAAAAAAAAATGCATTAGACACATCACCCTTAAAATACAAAAAGTATGACTGCAGGAACACATAAAAGCGCTTTAGAGCCATCATAGTGAATATTTTCTGAGATTCTAAGGAGTTAATGAAATAAGCTTCAAAGATAGATTTCCAATTTTACCTCACTAAATAGTTTTATTAAAAAAATCATAATTTTTGGCTTTGGCAGAAATGAAGACAAACCGAGTGATTGCATTAAATAAACGTTACTATATTCTTTCATCTTGCTGTATTATTTATTCTACAGGTTCACCCAACACCCAAATAATGCTGAAGATGGTCATTAAAATATATATATATATATATTTAAGCAGTAATATTCAAAATAAAACAGCTTGAAAATTTTTTTTAGAAAACGAAACCATGAAAATATAAACAATATTTCCTAAATTTAATATACTATCTGTTTATTAAATCGTATTAGTAAAAAAATAATAACAGTATGCAATCACATTTTATCATAGATGGTCACAGTTCTCTTGCTAAGCTTAAATATTTGGAAATTGAAAATAGAAAATGTCATTTTGAGAAGCGCAGAAGATATATGTGGCACAAATTGATTTCACAAAGGGGGATTTTCAGCTATGAGTTATGGGAAAATATGTGATATTTAGTTTTAAAAAATTGTTACACTATGGAACTATTGTTAATATGTTATTTTTTTGTAAAAGCCATTTCTGTAAAAAAAAATAATAATAAAAATAGCAGGAGAAAATCTTTAGAGGCTAAAGATCTATTTTTTCCTCAGATAAATAGTGACATTTACTTATTTTTAATTTGCTCTGTGTATTTGCTAAGTTTTGAACAATACATGTATTAATATGAAAAATGAGAAAATTCCTCATACTATAGCTCTGTAGAATCTAGCACCCAAAAACTTTTAGGGGTCTTAATGTATTTATGGATGCTCTTGACTTCATATGAAAGTATACAGAGCTTTCTATCAATCTAAAATACATGATCAGTTAGTTGCTGATTTTGAGTTATTCTACACTAAAATGTTCTTTAGGAAATATCTTGTAATATGCATGTGCAAAGCCCTGAATTTCAACTGTAGTAGAAGGGGAAGCATTTGATGTGCCTCTGTATGGCCTTCTTTAAAGAAAATTGATCTTTATTAGCCTAATTTCTTATTACCAAGTAAAAAGGGTTTATGAGGTGAAGTTAAGTTATTACATAGTCTTAATGTATAAGGAGGAAACATACATGGCATAGATTTGATATCACCAAATGCTAACTTATAAAACTAGGGAAGAAATCCACTATAATATATATATATAGTAAAATATATATATATATTAGTAGAAAATAGTTTATATATATGTCAACATATTGGATAACATTACAACAATTTTATTTGCAACATCTGAGCTAATTATAGAACCCCTGTGGTTGCATTTTTAATGCTCACCAGAAACACACTGCTTCTGTGTGTAACATCATGAGAAAGTCTAAGGAAATCAGTCAAGATATCAGGAAGAGAATTGTGGACTTGCACAACCTGGATCATCATTGGTAGTGATGAGCGATTACGTTGACTATCGCCATCTGGTCGATAGTCGATATCAGCAATTACCAAGACGATTTCTGATAGTCCATAATAGATTATCGCCGATGACCATTAAAGTCTATCGGAGAGGAACAACACCTTCATTATTACACCCAAACAAGTCTGGTGAAGCTGATATTACCATACAAAACAGTCAAATGGATACGTTATACATCTTAGTCATCACACTTATTTTATAAAAGCCACAAAAAAACCACAGACCATTCACAAACCCCTGCTTGACCACACAGACCCAAAACCTGCATGACCCCAAAAATTTAAAAAGTGCCAAAAAGGCAGATGATTTAACCCATCATTTTACTTAAAATGGACATTGAAATCCGTCCAGGAACGAGCAGACCCCAAAACCCGCTTTACCCCAGATTAAAAAGTACGAAAAGGGAGTCTTTCAACCACCATTTTTTTTTAATGACATACTATCCCTTCCCCTGGACCCATATACCTTTTAAACCGTCTGACCCCGATTAAAAACCCGGGAAAAGGAGTTTTTGAACCACCATTTTAGTTAACGGGACATTACAAAACCCCGTCCTGTAAAACCATATCTGTTCAAGTCTTCCGTACCTCCTTGAACAATTCAAGAAAATTTGTATCAGCTATTTTTTACATGCCATTTTTTAGTTTAATTCTAAAAACACATTTTTAAAATAGGATGGAACCCCCCACCTTTGTTTCTCTTTTTTTAATTTTATTTAAAAGGGTTTTCTCCTACAGGGGGTTCTACATTTAAAGATCTTGCAAAAAAAATCATTTTACAATATGTTAATTTAACAGATCCTACCTATTCCTGTTTTTTACAGCACCACACCTTGAGCCACTTTTTGACAATTTAAAACAAATTCTGTTAAAAACCCCATTTTTTAGAAAAGGACCTTTTAGTAACTCATTCACAGCAAAATGCCCCCAAAAATCAAAAAAATTACCCTTGAGCCACTTTTTTACAATTTGAAAACAAAATTCTGTTAGAAACCACACTTTTTACAATAGGACCTGTATAAGCTCATTT
>JAODAL010055746.1:0-23741 GCA_025379985.1 Phyllomedusa bahiana
TGCCTTGTGGTCTAAAAGTTATCTGGAAATCTCTATAAATGGCTTTGTAGATAGTACATCTTTATGCTCATATAAATTCCCAAATTTCTGAGCTTATCTTGCACTACCTGCCATACACTCTAGTCCAGGGGTGTCAAACTCGTTTTCACCGGGGGGCCACATCAGCCTCACAGCATGCCTTAAAGGGAACATTGTACATACAAAGGGAGAAGGTAGGAGGGAAACGATCCCTCCTGCCTTCTCCATGTACCAGCAGCTGTACTGAGTGTGCAGCTGCTGACTGACTCTGCGCACCTGTGGTAAAACAGCCGTGCGGAGTCAGAGATTGTGGGCAGAGCTGTATTTACAGCTCATGCTGCCCTAGGCACTGAACCTGAATACGCCCTCATTAATCCCTTACCGACATTTGATGTACCAATACGTCATGGTTGGGAATGAGTTCCCACAGACTGACACATGGGTACATCATGAAGATCTTGCAAGTGGAGCTTGCAAGATCGTGGCATGAGACCAGTTGTATATTACTGCTCGCTTCATGCCGCATCACCCACAGCCGGAGTGAGCTACAGCCGCTGGTGATTAACCCCTTAGCTGTGGCGGTCTAAAAAAAAAAAAAGTTATGGCGATCAGACGAAAAACTTTTAATAAACACATTTCTACTGTGTAAAAGTAATACAATGTAAAAAGCTATATAAAATGTATTTCAATGTACCAATCACAGAGTAAAGTTAGGATGTCATTTATTCCGCACGGCGAATGCTGTAGAAATGAAGCCCAAAAAACAATGGTGGAATTGTTCCCTCCCCCCCTCATTTTCATGGCCCAATAAAAACTATGCAACACTTGTTGTGCGCCCAAAATGCACAATACACCCATAGATGATATCCATGAGGGGTGTTGAATCCAAAATGGGTACATATTTTCCTACTCAATACAAGTACACTAACTTACATAGACAAAAAGCACACCGTTATCTATATATTTTTATAATATTAACACATATAAATCACACATACTTAAGACGATTCCCATCGGTCACAGATTTCATTCAAAAGGTGAAAAAAATATCGCACCTGCCACACTATTTTTTCATTTAGCCACCATAATTGAAAACTGACAGATGCCATTACAATCAAAGGGGTGTGTTGGGCACCGCTGGTATCGGTCAAGTAATGGCTCTGGCACCGCCGTTATTTTTAGCTTTCTGTTCCAATGTAAAACACAAAACAGAAAGAACAACACAGGTGTGAATCAGGCCTTATACTCACTGGTACATACACTGACCTTCTGTTATTGTTTGTCATGCAGTCTCCTCACTTGACAGATTCATGATACTTCCCCCAGGATGACCAGGAAGGGTCAGGAGTAGAGATGAGCAGACAGCATGCTATAAACATGATCATCCTGCTGATGTACAGTGCTTCATGGTGCAGACCTGCAGTGTAGGCTGCCGTGCTGTGAGTCTTCCCCCCTCCCACTCCACTCCGACCCGATGCCTGAACGAAGCTTGTCTGACAACTGTAGTGACCAGAAGAGAACTCATCCCCAAACATCCTTCTGGCCAGCTGTGCCCTCCTACTCCTCATATCAGGTATGGAGGAGTCAGAAATGCCTGCCCCGTCCTCCCACTGCACTGTGCTCGACTCGGCAGTAACCTCCAGACATGAGCCGCAGAGAGACAGAATGAATCATTGGTCAGCGCTGCGCTCCTCACCCTTCCATGAAACAGCCCTGCTCTCTCCTGCCCCACCCCCCTTATAAAATACATCAGTTTTCAAAGAAAGTTAGGGCTGGAGGGCCCCTGCAGGCTGCCGCCCTCCGTTGCCTAGTGATAAATACAGCCCTGATCGTGGGGGACCGCGGGCTGGAAAACACAAGGCAGCGGGCCGGATTTGGCCCGCGGGCCTTGTGTTTGACACCCGTGCTCTAGTCCCTGCCTCTTTCCAGAGTCTGACTGTGGCTGGTTTGGTCGTCTGGTGAAGACTGGTATTGAAATGTGGAATAGGTCATCTTGTTGATTCCAAATCAAAATAATCCCACCGAGCTTTCTTATAACAATTAAAGTCTTTAATCTTTACAGCACAAAAATACCAAGTGTCATGGTGGTTTTTCAGTTCTTTCCATACAAATGGCACACCAAATTGTATACTCGACGTCTGTGATATTTCTTCTTTGTTTTTTAACCATGTACTCTCCACAGATGGAGCAGAATATATCAGGATTGTTGATGTAGGCCCTTCTTGATGAAGTCATAATTTTTACAATATACTTATTGGGACAGGACTTTTTGGGTATAAACCAAGACTGGGTTGGCAAACTTTTACCGTAGCCAACTTCTTTCCTCTTCAAATTCACCATTAAATTCTGGCTTCAAAAGTCACTTTTATAGCATTGTACGTCTATACACTGAAATACAAAATAATTTTATGGGATATTTCATTACCTAAGACACTGTTAAATAGCCAAAAGACAGGAAACAAAAACTTTTTGCAAATTTTTTTATCACACACCCAAACCGCTTTGGGGGGGGGGAATGGGATTTTTTTTTCAGGGGGTGTTCTTATGCCAAAAACTAGAACCAATTCAGGAATGAGATTTCTGAGTTCAGCACCCCTAAAATATCCTAAATCCATTTCTTGGCACCTGAGAAAACTTTTTTTTGTAGACCTGTATTATGATTAGAGATGGGCGAATTGATTCTAACGAAGTAGAATTCCCTTTTTTAAAATTTCCCGGAAAACCCTTTTATTCTGAACTTAGTCAAGGGTTTGGGGGGAATTCGGGGAAAAGGGGAATGGCTTTTGATTGATTTTTAAAAAGGGCCCGCGACCCCCATGGGTTTTCATGGGCAAAAAAAACCCGGGGGGGAAAGAAGGGGTTTTGCCTGCATGACAGTGCATTTGAAAGAAACCCAAATTAAAAGAAACCCGGGGGGATTTCTGTGGGCGTTTACCCCCCAAAATAATAATCCGGGGGGCAACCCCTGTGGGGCTTAAATTTCCGCCCCACTTGTTTCTGATAGGGAAGGTGGGTGCAAACGGCTCTTATGAAAGGGTGAATACTAAAAAAACAAATTTTTTTACAGCATTTTTTGGGGGGAGTCTCAGCTTTTTCAAAAATGTTTTTCTTTCGTTCTGAATTTTTATTTTTGGGGGTATTGGAACCCCGGGAAATCCAGGGGGTTTGTGTCCAATTTTTGCTTGCAAAATTTCATTTTAATGCTAAACTGCTCAGTTCTTTGCAAATTTAAATATCCAAAAGGGTTTTCTAAGCCTGTTTTCCCGTGGGGATTCCAATTTTTTTAAAAAAACAGCGTTTTTTACAATCCAAAAAAAACTTAATTTTTGGTTTCTTTATTTCTTTTTGCAATTTAAAATCCAGGGGGTTTAAATTTAAGCGATTTTTTCTGCTGTTGTGGTTACAAAAAAAAACTTTTTTTTTCACCGCCAAAAAAGGGAAATTTTGGTTTAAATTAAAAAATTTTTCTGTTTTTTGTTTTACTGTTAAAAAAACAAAGCCATTTTAACACGTACAAAGGGTGGGAAAATTTTTGGCACCCTATTTTTTTGCCAATTTTTCTTTCCCGGGGTTTTAATTTTTAAACGTTTTTTTCTTGTTGCGGTCACTAAAAAAAACTTCTTTTTTTACTTTGCCTTGGGAGCATAATTCATATCCGAAGGTTTAATTTTCCAGTTTTTTCCGTTGTTCTGTTACCGAAAAATCACGCCATTTTTTTAAACACGGGTCAAAGCGGGGAAATTTTTTTTTTGCTCATTTCTTTTGCCAATTTAGATCCAGGGGTTAATTTAAACGTTTTTTTTTCTGCCCGTTGGGTTTTACTAAAAAGAAAAGTTTTTTTTTCACTTCCAAAAAAAGCAATTTTGCCTGTAGCCCTAATCATTTTCCCCAAGGGTTTAATTTTAAGGGCCTGTTTGTTTCTTTTTTTATTTTCAGTAAAAAAACACTTTTTTTTAAAGGCAAAATACAAAATAAATTTTTTAGGCCAAATTTTTGGAGCGCCCAATTTTTATCCCAAAATTAAACCCCAAACTTGTTCCTGGGTTTTATTTGGAGGGCAAACACAAGGGGGGTTATTTATTTAAAAAACAGATATCTTCACAAAAAATGTCTGTACATTTTAGGGAAAAAAACATATGTCAGGGCAGAGAGGTGGCAGGCTCTTCAACCCGGAATTGGGAGTGGCAAAAAACCCTTCCCGGAGCAGGCCCCGGTCGCAGCAAAAGCAAGGGACGCGGGAGAGGGGTCACTTTGGGGGGAGGCCACAACTGCAGCTGGGCTTTTTTAGCGGCCGTGTCCCGACCAGCCCCAACCCCCAAAGGGGTTTTTTTGATTGGTTTGACTAGGTCAATTTCCCCTTCCTCCCCAAAGACATCTGACAACCCCAGCCAAGAGTTGGTGGGGAAAAGTCAAACCAAAAACCCTTATTTTTAAAAGGCCCCCGGAGGAGTTTACGGCCCCCCGCCTTTCCTCAAAACCCCCCTCTGGGCCCCCTCCATTCCCCCCCCAGCCAGGGATCTAAATTTGTTGGGGCTGGGCTCCAGGGGCCCCCCTATAAAGCGAGGATGAACAATTTGGGAGGGCATTTAGCAGTACTTAACAGCGAATAAATGGGGGGGGGAAAATCCCCTGCTTCTTTTCAGTTTGGCGGGAAAAAATATAGGGGGGGGGAGAGTGGGGAAGGGAAAAGGGTTTATGTTGTGAGGGGGCACCTCTGCATACCAAAACCGGTTTATGATGGGCAGCAGGGGATTTTAAACCAAATAGATGATGATGTTTGCCGACTGCACTTTGGGGGCCGGGTTGGGGGGAAAAGGGCTTTTTATTTATCGTCAGGAGAAGAGGGGGTTTTAGCTTTTCGCGTCAAGGGGAAGGGGCCCCCAGCCAGCAAGGTTTTGGGTTTGGGGCCTGAGTCCCCCCAGGGGAGGGACAGTGTGAGGTCAGGGAGCCCAAAACGGCCCATGGGGTAAAAAAAAAAAGCTTCGCCCGGTCCAAAAAAAGTTTGCAGCACCGGGGGTTTCCCCAAAAAAAGGGGGCCGGGGAAATAAATTCACTCCTGGCGGAGCATTGGCCTTTTTTTTTTTAAAAAAGATACTCGGCGGGTTTTTTGGGGGAGTTCTTTTTTAAGACACCGGGGGGAAGCCAATATGGGTTTTAAATTTTAAAACTGTAGGCAGAAAGGGAAAAAGGGGGCCAAGGGGGGGCAAAAAGTTGGCACCACACCCGCGTCAACACAAGCAGGGGCACCATCCGGTGGCCCGGGGGAAACGTGGCAAAAATGTTGGGGGTTCCCTTCCCCGGGCCCCCCCAGCAAACCCGCAGCAAACACGCCCGTGGCCACGCAAGCCATTGCAGCCAGTCCCGGGGTCCCCACTCTGCAGAAGGGGCTGTTTTTTCTTTGACATCATCTCCCGGTCCAGATGCTCCTGCTCCCGCTACCATGGCGCCAGCATTTGTTTCAACGAGGTAATTGCAAAAAAAGACCACAGTAAGGGGTCCAAACCCTCCCAAGGTTGCAGAAGCTGACCAAGCTCCTGCCAATTTTTTTTGGTAATGCAGTTTCCCCCCCTTTCCAAAAAAAAGGGGAAATCTTCACCGTTAGAGAACTAAAGGGGTTGGCCGACCGAGATGGAGGTTCCCAAAACCCTAAATTTTTTTTCCAAAAAGGCATACAAACACTTCATAAATATTTTTAGAAAAAAAATGTTGGGGGGTCCCTTTAGCTGATTGGTTTGTTCCCAAGGGCATGGCAGCGCGGACGTCAGCTGTAAAAATTCGGGGCAGGGGAGTACATGTCCCCTTTTCGGGCACCCGGGGGTTTTTCCCTACCCGGGACACCAACAACTTGGACAGGAGACAGCGCCCTTTTTTCCCCCACTTGTCAAACTTTCGGGTCCTCGCCCCCAAATTGGGCCCCCCTCCACCACCACCACCAAACTCAGCCCCACAATACGCCCCCTTTTATACCAACCCTTTGGGGGGGCACGGGGGGTGGGCAACGCAAATTCTACACCTGGCTTTCCTTTGGCCCAAAGAAGTTTAACAGGGGAAGGAAACCCGCTTCCCCCGGGCAACAGCAAAAAAATCGAAGGTTTTTGGGCAAATTTTCCGCGCCAAACTTTTCCAAATCGGGAAAAAACCTTTGGGGAAGGGGCAATGGGGGGTAAAATAGGTTTTCCCCGCTGCCAAAGGGGAGGGGTGGTCCAAAGGGCCCCCCAAACCCATTGGGGCACCGTGTTCAAAATTTTGGTTTTTGAAAAGTTTTCCCGAAATTCCCTTTAAACCCAAACTTCAGAAGATTCCCGAAAATGGCCCGGAAAAATTTCCCTTTCATTTCCCCTTTTATCCATTCCTACAAAACCCGGAACACCCCCCCTCGAGGGAGCGGCCCAGAACGGCCTCCCCCAAAAAACACTCTGATATCGATGTTTCCACCCCTTTTGGGAATTTCCCCCTCCTTTTCACTGTTGGACCGGGCTGTATTTTAACAGAGAAAGGCCATTTTAAAGATTTTTTTTTATGATTTCCCGGCGGGAAAAGGGGGGTTTCCCCCTGTTAAATTTTGGGTGTCAGCCAGTGGCCCGCCCCAAGCGTGACACCTGCTGTTTTTTGAGGCCCCTTCGAGGAAGCGACTTTTTTTGCAGTCGCCAGGGCAAAGGGAGAAAAAAACGTCATTCCCACTTCATTTATTCTGGAAAAAAGATGGAAAAATCTGTCTGGGCAGGGGGACGGAATGTGTCCCCCTACATCCGCGGCCACCTGAGTCCGGGGGGGGGACTGAAATGGGGGAAGGGGGGGGGGAAATTTTGGAAACAAAAAAAGCAATTTTCTGGTTAAAAAAGTTATTGGTTTTTTTACCCAGGGACCCGAGGGAAGCGGAGCCGGGTTGGGGGAGGGGAAAATAGAGATGAGGAAGACGAGGCAGTGAACCCCCAAGGGACCGTGGCATATACAGTGGAGATGGAGGGAGGGGGCCCCTTTGGAATTTACTTTTCGCAAAAGGCCCCCGGCCCTTCTAATTTGGGCCCTTTGGCAATGACAAACCCAATATTACATCCGGCCAGAAAGGGGTTACTTTGGCTCTCCACCCTATTGGACCCTCGCTACCGGTCCAAAAATTTTGGGGGGCCCTTTTTTTCCCCGCTGCTTTGGGGAGGGAGGACAAAAAAAAAAAAAATTTTTAAAAAACATTTGGGAAAACCTCCGTAGTCTGTTGGCCCTCTGCCTATGTGCCCCCCCATTTGTCCCTTTCCCCTGACAGGTCCTGACCGGGGGGGTTCTTCAGCACTCCACGTTTTTAAAAACCCCCCGGCTGCTGGGGGGAAGGTGGGGGGGGGGGGGGGGGGGAGGAGCAGTTAAACCCGGGTCCAACAAACAACAACCCCAAGTTTGGGGGTTTAATTGGAAAAAAGGGAGCTTCCATTCACCCCCCTTGAGGGGGGCATTTGCCCCGCGCAGCAGCAGGAAACCCGGAGCAACCCTGAACCAACAGGGGTTTGGGCCCACTTTGGGCAGCCCCTCGGGCCCCCCCAAATTTAAAAAAAGATCCGCTGGACTTTTGGGCAGCCCCAAAAAAAGGGGGTTTGTGGCCCCCAAACCCCCTTTGCCCGAGTTTTTCCGTGGCCCAAGCTGTCCTGCCCAGCCTTAGTGGGAAACAGAGGGGGGTTCATGGGGGGGGGCTGGGGGCCATCTTAAAACCCCAAGGGGAAAACCCCCTTGTCCACAGGAAAATGTGGAACGACTGCCTTTTTTCAAAAATTTTAATTTTTATTGGGGTGGACGGACAGGATTTCCCACAAAACCAATGCCTTTGGGGTCAGATTTTAAAATAGCCCCTGGGCGCCTTTCCCCCCCCAAAACTTTGAAGGGGTTTAGTTTTGGTTCAAATCTTTTCCCGCCCCCAGGGCCCCTTTCGTGAATTTTCCGCCACCCGCCTGTTACAAACAAAATTTCTGGGCATTTTTTCCAATTTTGCCTACCACCATCTTTTTACCATGGGGATTGGTTTTTGCCAACCCCCCCTTTACACACTCTGTCCCCTTTGTGCCCTGTTGACCCCTTTCCCGCTGGCTGCTGCTGCTGTTGCCGTGACATCCCCACTGTTTTGATTTGCCCCCTTGGTTGGGGCCTTTCTACTGTTTTTTTTTTTTTTTCCCCAAAAGGTCTTTGTGCCCCCTCTCTGGGCCTCATGCGCTGCGTCGGGGTGCCCGAATGGTAACCCCCAAAAACCCCTGTTGTTTTGTCCCCTTTTGTGGCCAAATACTGGGTTTTGCCAAAATCCAGAAAGGGAAATTGTGCCACTGCTGGGCCCCATGTTTCTGCTGTTTAGTGTGTTGCCCCACACAAATGTGGGCATTGTTTCCCCCTGTCCTGACCTCATTCTGTTTCCCGCTGCCGAACCCCCCCCACACTCTGACATTGTTTTCCCCTCTGGTGGGGCCAAATCCTGGTTTTTTTTCCACCTTTCCCGAATTTTCATTGTTTCCCCCGTCTGACCTCATTCTGCTGCAGTTTGGGGTTTCGCCTGACCCCTTACCACACATGGATTTTAGTGTCCCCCTGTCTCGGGCCTCATGCTTTTCTGTGTGGCTGCCCGCCCGTGGGCCTACACATGTGTCCAAATTTTCCCCCTTTTGGGGGCCTACTACCGTTTTGCCCCCTCCAAAAAAAATTTTTTTGTTTTCCCCTGCCTGACCCCCATGCTGCTTTTGGCTGCTGCCCGTGACCTACACACCGTCATTGTGCCCCCTGTCCCCGACCCCATGTTGTTTTCTGCCGTGCCCCCACAACTCTGTCCCTTTTGCCACTCTGTGGCCACTAAATGTTTTGGGCCCCCTCCAAATGTCTTTGGGCCCCCCCCATTTGGGGGGGTGGGCCCATGCTGCTGCTTTTGGCTGCTGCTGTGACCTACACACTGTGATTGTGCCACTGGGCTGGGAACCCCATGCTTTAAAAGCTGCCACCCCGTGACCCCCACCAGACTCTTTGCCCTTTTCCACCTTTTGGGGGCCTTAAACCCCCTGTTTTTTTTTCCCAACCCCTCCTTGGGAATTTTGTTGCCACTTTTGACCCTTCAAAAACCCGCTTTCAAGTGGCTTTCTGCCCCGGCCCCCACAACTGTTGTTTTTTTTGGCCACTGTTTTTAAACCCTCATGATGGCCTTTTCTTTTTGGCGCTGCCGTTTAACCCCACACACTGTTGGGCATTTGTCCCCCCTTTCCCGTGGCCCCCACAAAGGGTTTTTCCACCTCCCCAAAAGGGCATTTGGGCCAAAATGCCTTACCTCATGCTGCCGTGGGCTGCTGCCGTTTCCACTTTCCCACACTGTGTATTGTGCCCCCCTCTTTGGTTCTCGTTTTTCCACCTTAAGGAAGTAACTGTTCAATCTCTGGGGCCTCAAGCTGGGTTGTGGCTGCCGGCCGTAAACCCCCCCAACACTTACCTGGGTGTTGGCCCACCCCGAGCCCCCGATTTTTTTTTTTTCCAGCTCGTTTTTTTGTTTCCCAAAAGACTTTATCAGGCTAAAAAAATTTTAAATTTAAGGTTTTTTTTTTGGGCCTTTTGCCCTATTAAAAGTGCCCAGGGAATTTTTTTGTTTAAGCCCATTCTAAGAAACGGGGGGCAAAATCAAACCCAATACCCCCACAAATTTTAAAAAAAGTCCCTTTATATTAAAAATGGAAAAACCCTTCTTAAAAAACCACCCTGCAGGCTTTTTTGCATACTTTTGGGGGAAAAAGCTGTTTTTTTTAAAAAAACCCAATTTCCGGGGCCCAAAGTAAAAAAAGGCCCGGGAAAAGAATTTTTTTTCGGAAAAGGAAAAAGCAGAAGTCACCAAATTAATTTTTTTAGAAATTCCCCCCATCATTTTAAATTAAAAGATTTATGGCCCGGGAAAATTACTTAAGGGGAAAATAAACAAAAATAATTTTTTTCTAAAACAGGCTTTAAAATCCCGATATTGATTGAAAACATGTGGGCCTTTTTTTAAAGTTCTGTTAAAACCCAAAGGAAAATCTCGAAAAAAAGTTTTCTTAGGGGTTTAAAGACCGGGACCCCAAAAAATTAAACAATGTTTCCCTTCAAATTTTAAAAACGAGTTTTTAAAAATTCTTTTCTAAAGAAAAGTTTTTAAGGGCCAAAAGAAAAAAAATTTAAAATTTTAGTTGGAATCCCCAATTTTCCCTAAATAAGAAAATTAAGAAATTTTTGTGGGAAGTTGGAGGTTGCTGATTGTTGGCAAATTGAGTCTTCATACTGGGATTTTTTCTTATGTTTTTCCTTTCCCCCCCCCAGTTGACTTTTTTTGAAATTTTTTTGTGGAAATTTGGCATGTTTTAATGGACTTTGGTTTTTTAAATTGTTTTTAAAAGCTTGAAGGAATTTCGGGCAATATTTTAGGGAAAAGAAATGATCAAAAGTGCTTTAAAGGGTTACTCTTAAATTTTGTTTTCCTCCCCAAAAGTGTTTTTTTTCTTGGGCTATTTCTTTTTAAAAAATTAATTTCTTTTGGGGTTTTCTCCCCTTGTGAAACTCCCTTTTACCCCTTTTATAAAAATTGATAATTTTGCCCTAGTCAAATTTTATCCATTGGAAATTTGGGATTTTTTGACTTTCCCCTGGAAATTTGAATAATTTAAGTTTAGAAAAATATTATCAAAAAACCCGGGACAGTTTAAACTGGGTAGTACTCCGATAAGTCCCTGATTGGGTTTTAAAAGTGCTTAAAAGTTAACAAATAGCATATTTATAGAGCCCCACAAAAAATCCCAAAAAAAATAAAATATAAACATTTCCTTTTAAAAATATAAAGGGAACACTTAAATACTAAATCTTTAAAATTTTAAAATTTTAAAATTTTCCCAAACTTTATTTAATTAAAAATTGTGGGATTTGTTGAAAAACAAAAAAAACAAAAAAAAATTATCAATGAAAAACAAAATTAAAAATCTTTAGGGGGGGTTAAAATTTTTGAATTATTTCTTTCCCAAAATGGAAAATTCCCAAATTTCGGCGACCCCAATTTTTTTTGGAAAATTTTTAAAATTCAAGAACCCAAAGGGGGAAAAGGGGCTCAAAATAAATTTTGGGGGTGGGCCCCCGTGCCCCGGAAAAAACCTGCGTAACAAAAAAACCCGGGGATTGCCTTGGATGAGGGCGGTTTTTTTGGATGTTTCTCTATAAGGGATCTCCCTCCTTTAAAACCTTTTGTTTTTAAAATTTAAACCCGTTTAAAAAATTAAAAAAAACCCGACAAAGGCCCGGGGGGACTCCCGGAAAAAGCCCCAGAGGTTTTCCCCAAAATGAAAAGGGGGACAAATATTTGCTGTGTACTAACCACAAATTCCCCAGCCCTTTTATAAAAAGTGGGGAAAAAAAAAAGGGCCCTTTTTTAAAAACAAGTCAAAAAAAAGTCTGGTTTTTTGTTTCCCAAAAAAAATTTAAAATAAGAAAAAATTTGGAAGAAAGGGGGGTTTCTGGTCAAAATGAAAACCTAAAAAAATTTGAAAGTTTTTTTTAAAAACCCTTTTTAAATATTTAAACCAAAAAATTTTGGCTCAGATTGGGCCAAAAAAAAGGGGTTGGGTGTGGGTAAGTTTTCTGGGTTTGTGGGGTTCCCCCCAGAAATAATGGCATGCGCCCTATCTGAGATATTAAAAAAAATTAAAAAATTTGCGCCAAAAAAAGTCCAAACTTAAAAAAACATCCCCTTTTTTCATGGGGATTCCCATGAAATTTTAAAAAACAAAATTTAATTAAATTATGAAAAGTAAATTAAAGGATTGGTTTTTTTCGGGCCTTTTCCAAAAGTTGGGGGAGGCCCAAGACACCCCTTTTTAAGGGGAAAATTTATCTTATTACGTGGGCCATTTTTAAAAGTGCTATTTAAAAAATTTCTTCCCAAAAATTAAGTTTTTTCAAAAATCAACCTTGGTTCAGCAAATGCCAAAAAAAACACTTTCAACGAGGACACTTTTCATACATTTGTGCATATGTGTGGAGGAAAGTCAACACTGCACATCATCCTGAACACCCTCACCATCATGAAGAATGATGAGGGCAGCATCATGCTTTGGGAGGCTTTGCTTCAGCAGGGACTCGGAAGCTGCTTAGAGTTGATGGATGGAGCTAAATCCTGGAGGAAAACCTGTTACAGGTTGCAAAAGACTTGAGACTTGGGCGTAGGTTCACCTTCCAGAAGGATGACAACCCTAAACATACAACCAAAGCTACAATTGAATGGTCTATATCAAAGCATACTCATGTGTTACAATTGCCCAGGCACAGTCCAGACCTAAATGCATTGAGAACCTGTGACATGACTTGAAAATTGCTGTTCACAAATGTTTGCCAACCAATCTTACTGAGCCAGAGTGGGCAAAAATTCCAGCCTCTAGATGTGAAAAGCTGGTAGAGACATCACACAATAGACTGTAGCTGTTGTTGCAGCTAAAGGTGTCCTACAAAGTATTGACTCAGAAGGCTGAATACATATACACGCCACACTGTTCAGCTTTTTAATTTGCAAATTATTTTCTTTACACTTCTCAAATCCTTTGTGAAGTTACTTTGTGTTGCTCTATCACATAAATATCAATATATTACATTTAGGTTTGTGGTTGTGACATTTCAAAATGCGGAAAAGTTTTAGGTGATGTTCACATGGCATTTTTTAGATATGTATTTGGGTACGTTTTTCGGACCCAAAAATGGACCCAAACACATATCTAACAATTTTTCTTTGTGACTACATTAGTATTAGTGTAAAACTCGTATCGGCATTTGTAACAATGTTAAGAAATCATATCCAAACACGTACCACACTTTGGGTACATGTCTTGATACGTTTCACTCAATAAGTTGTTGGGATCGAAAAATGTATTGCAAAATGCCGTGGGCACATACCTTAAGGGTATGTCCACACGATTTAGTACATGCCGCAAGACATCGTGTGTCTCAGGAACTCGCACTGATCAGCGCGCACTCCCGAGGCGCAGGAGGGCGCAGGCCAGCCCCATAGACACGCATTACTCGCAGCGCTCATGTCACTTATCTCCCCAATTGTATTGTACGCGCGAGGGGACAAGGCGTAATCCATAGTTCTCTGTGAGAGCTATGGATTACCGTAATTATGAGGCGCATTTCCTCACATATTAAGCGCAGTATGCCGTGAAATATGCGGCAAAATGCGCCCCAAAGTAAGCTGTGTGAAAATACTCTAAAGGGTATGAATATTTTGCAACCCGTTGTAAGTCCTGTACTCCTGGCAAGGCCATTTATAACAAATTGGTTTAGGAAGAGGCTCCAGACTAACAGTGATCCAAAACCTGTCTGAACAACTTATAGCAGGAAAAGGCTGTAGCAGGGCAGTGACCTCCAGTTGTAGTGCCCCCAAATTCCACCAAATCAAGGTGAATGACCCATAAAGATTGTTGGATGCCATCTGTGCCCAGGTCCTCCAGGCTAACAGTTTTCACGTGCAGACTTTGTTTCCTCCACTACTAGATGCTGTCATTGTGGCTCTAATGAGACCCCTGTTAAGAACGTCACTGATACCATATGACCTAATCTAGCTCCACCACTGCAGGATCCGTTTAGGGTTCTTTCATATGGAGTGTGCTTGGTGCGTTTTTGGTGAGGTATTTTTTTCAGAAAAAAACTGAAAACTTTTGGTGCTTTTTTATGCGTCTTTTGCAGAAATGCACAGCAATTAATGCTGTTCATTTCTGCAACAAACACATAGAAAAATGCACTAAAAAATGCTCCGTGTGAAAGCATCCTTGGGCTATGTTCACACGGCTTGTTTGCGGGGCGTGTGGACGGGGTGGGGCGGAGCGGGGGCGGGAGAGGGGGGGCCGGCACCTCGCCGGCCCATAGACTATCATTACCAGCAGCGCGTATACGCCGCTAGAAAATGACATAATAATAATAATCTTTATTTATATAGCACCAACAAATTCCGCAGCACTTTACAATGTAGAGGGTATAATTACAGACAAAGGACAGACCTTACAAAGTGAAAGCTACTTACAGGTGAGACACAAGGTGTGAGGGCCCTGCTCGCAAGAGCTTACAATCTAAGAGGGTGCCTGGGGAAAACAAAGGGGGGAAGTGCCCAGCCATGGCCCAGCCATGTTTTATAAATAAGGGGAGGTTTACCTAAAAATTGGATGAACCTGCCACAATGACAGTACATCTATATACAATTAAGTGCCTGTGAGTGTCCTAGTGTAGGCAGTGACAGAAATGTGTGTGATAGAAGGTTTGGGTTAGCAATTAGGGATCATGGTAGGCCTGCCTAAGAAGATGTATTTTCAGGACACTCTTAAAACTGCAAAGGCTAGGATTGTGCCTGATGGTACGTGGTAGGATGTTCCAGAGAATGGGTGCAGCACGTGCAAAATCTTGAAGACGGGCATAGGAGGTTCGGATGATTGTAGTCTGTAGTTTGATGTCCGTAGCTGGGCGGAGAGACCGGGTAGGGTGGTAGATAGAGATAAGGGCGGAGCTGTAGGGGGCGCAGCACTGTGGAGAGCTTTATAGGTGAAATTAATTAGTTTATGCTGTATTCTGTACTGGATGGGCAACCAGTGTAGTGACTGACACCGGGTAGAGGCATCAGTATAGCGGCTGGAAAGAAAGACAAGCCTGGCTGCCGCATTTAGAACAGATTGGAGAGGGGAGAGTTTACAGAGAGGGAGACCGATAAGCAAGGAGTTATAGTAGTCAAGACGAGAATGAATAAGAGCAAAAATGAGGTTTTGAGTTGTTTCCACAGTGAGAAAAGGACGGATTCTGGAGATGTTCTTGAGGTGCAGGTGACAAGAGCGGGCCAGGGATTGGACATAGGGTGTGAAAGACAGATCGGAATCTAGTATAACCCTCAGACAGCGGGCCTGCTGCTTAGGTGTTTTGTGATGCCACACACTGAGAGAGAAATAGCAGATGGGGGTTGGTTAGTAGATGGGGGAAAAACAAGAAGTTCAGTTTTAGTGAGGTTTAGTTGGAGATAGAGAGAGGACATGATGTCAAAGACAGCGGACAGACAGTCACTGGTGTTCTGTAGCAGGGCGGGAGTGAGGTCTCGGGAAGAGGTGTATAATTGAGTGTCATCAGCGTAGAGATGGTACTGGAAGCCAAATCTACTGATGGTTTGGCCAATGGGGGCTATTTAGATTAAGAATAGGAGTGGACCAAGAACCGACCCATGAGGGACCCCACTAGCAAGAGGGAGGGGAGAAGAAGTAGAACCTGCAGATGAGACACTGAAGGAGCGGTCAGAGAGGTAGGAAGAGAACCAAGCAAGAGCGGTGTCCTGGAGGCCAATGGTGCTGAGCATGCTGAGGAGAAGATGGTGATCAACAGTGTCAAATGTTGAAGAGATCCAGAAGAACCAACAACGAGAATTTGCCCTGAGATTTTTCAGTGTGGAGGTCATTAGAGACTTTAACTAGAGCAGTTTCCGTGGAGTGTAGGGTGCGGACTCCTGATTGTTGAGGATTGAGAAGAGAGTTAGCAGAGAGATAGCGGATTAGGCGAGAGTAGACCAAGCATTCCAGGAGTTTAGAGATGAAGGAAAGGTTAGTGACTGGTCGGTAGTTGGCAGCGCAAGATGGGTCCAGAGAGGACATGTCACTTATCTCCCCCAGCTGCGGATTCGCCGAGCAGGGAGAGGAGACGGAATCCATAGTTCTCTATGAGAACTGTGGATTACCGTAATGACTGGGACGTATTCCAGCCGTAATTCGCGCACTACTGCGCGTAATTACGGACTGAAATATGTCCCATTTTAAGCCGTGTGAACATAGCCTTAGCCTCACTAACTTTCTGAATGCTCATCTAAAACATATGGGTCAGAAGCCAGTTGGGTTGGTTGTCCACAGCCATGCAGCTCAAAAGACCCTCATAGCAAGATCCTGGAAGCCAAGAGCACCGATGTCCTGACTACATTTCCACTTTAGTATAAAGAACATTTGTTTGCTTGAATACTGGGCGAGACCTTTGGGCACCTATTGTATTTTCATCCTTTATATCTTTTATTGTGTGTCCTGTACTGTTGATTTTCTTTTATATGGCTACCTCCTCCCCATGCACCAAAACTTATTTTCCCATGATATCTACAGAACAGGGTTTGGTCAACCTCATCCACGGTTCCCTTAAAAAGAAGACAATGATAGACAAATGTTAGCGGAACAGACAAGTTTAATAAATGAATAATCTTTTTTTTTTTACATCAACATATTCTGCATTATTTTACAATTTAAAAAGGGACAAATGCTTGTTTTTTAACATTGGAACAGCCATCTTTAAAAACAGTCTACTGTACTTTTTCACATACAGAGGCCTATCAAGCTTTGTGGTTGCAAATCTCAATTAAAGGACAAAAGCTTAGAGGTTACATTTATGTTGGATCATGGGAATTAGTGCCCGAGCCCAAGAATAGCATTAGGTGGTAAGAGAAGGAACAAAGAGGTTGGTTAGGCGAGCCCTTGAGGCTGATTTCCAATGGTGGATATAAGAATTGGAGGAATTACAAAGAAAAAATTTAGTAGTATATTTTTAGGTAGATTATAAACCATTCAAGAAACTTTTAAGTATGGCAGATTGAAAGAGGGAGGTGGCAGTCAATTTAGTGCTAGAGCAGAAAGAGGGATATAGCAGGTGATCTGAGGGATCTTATGTTGGATCCTGGGCTCTAACATGAAATATATAGTGGGGGCCCACCTACTATGTACCGTTTATGATACTGGTGTTTTTTTCATGTGGTAAAGGGGTCTTTGGGCACTTACACAACTGTACAAAGAGCAGCTAGCGTCTTGATGGGAGGTTCAAAGCCTCGAAGCGTATATTAATAAAGGGATTGTTCCTAGGGGTCTTAGAATCACATTAACCCCAGGAACAAAAAATAGAAGCTCTGCTTTTTTGTCTAGTTGGGAGAGGGAAGCTACCACAAGCTCCCTCAGGTTTATGCAGCTGCTCTTAGACGATGAGAGGTCTAATCTGGAATCCCTGAATAATAAAATTAAAGAACAGGTCGATGTGACTAAGACATTTCAGCAGGAGAAAGATTTCCTAGCTAAAGAAAAGCAATTACAAAATACAATAGAAAGGTATCAGTTCCATATCAAGGAACGTAAGCATAAACAGTTCACTCGTGACGTGAATGACTTTAAGAGTAACAAGGCCTATTCCTTTTTGGGGGAAAGGGATATGAGACAGGAACTGGAGACAGACTTGTCCTCTACTGAAACTGACCAATCAGACTTGGATAGGGGTTCAACATCGAGGAGGGGGAGGGGTCGTCCTAAAGGAAGGGGTAGGAGTAATCGTAATAGAGGTTCAGGTATTGGACGAAGAGCTCAGCCTTTTTTAGGGGATACAACATATCCCCTGAGGAATCGCAATCCGTTTCGCGATTAGGCCTTTTGAAATCCAATATCCATCAGGTATCTACTGGCATTGCCTCTGGTGTTACAAGAGACACTAATGTGATTGTAAATAAATCAAAGAGAGCCCTTAGTGAAATTGAGACCCAAATATTGAGTAAAGGGTTATCTTTTGTACCAACAGGAGGGTTTAGACTGTTCCATTGGGCAAGGGACTTGAACCTCTTTGCCCGAAAATTGCATTGGTATAAATTTTTTCACTCCAGGAATAAACGTGAGTGTCTTGAACTGGGTATACCAGTAGACATGTTAGAGGAAGTAAAATTACTCGAGAGCCTCACTGAGGACTCCCCTAACCTCTCAGGGAAGGGCCCCTTCACTGAATTAAAAAACAAAAGTATGCGTATACCTCCTCAAAGTGAGTCCTCGTATATTGATTTGTTTGTCGAGTTGACCATTAGTGAACTCGAGAAACTGGACAATATGAGGATTAGATGGAACTGTAGTAGGGACGAGTATATGAGTATTAAGGGTCTGGCCGAAGATAAGAATATTACCATAAAACCCTCGGATAAGTGGGGTAACATAGTGATCCTTGATACAGAAGACTATGTACATATGTGTTTGACAATTTTGAAAGACAGGGAGGGGTATGAAATCTTGAGCTCCAACCTCACCTTATCCTATCTTGAAGAACTCAAGTCTATCTTATTAGAAGCTCTGGATTCAGGTCTTATTAGTAGGGAGGAATTTGATTATATGCTCCCCCCCTTTCCCAGGATGGCGACGTTTTACTGTTTACCCAAGGTGCACAAGAAATGTGTTCCCTTGCGTGGCAGACCCATTGTCTCTGGTGTGGGAAGTCTTTGCCAAAATCTACGACATTATATCAAAATGATTTTGGCTCCCTTTGTGGTGGCACTCCCATCATACACCAGGGATTCGATGGATCTGCTGCGCAAGTTGGAGGGTGTAACGGTACCCCAGTCATGCTATTTGGCAAGTATAGACGTGGAGGCCCTCTACTCCTCCATCCCGCATGTTTGTGGGCTGAGAGCTGTTAGAGAATTTTTGAGTGCACGAGGGTGCCAGTTTCAGGAACACAATAGGCTTGTCCTCAGTTTGTTAGAGTTTGTTCTCACCAGAAATTTTTTTGTTTTTAATAGGAAGATCTACCACCAGCTCAGGGACACAGCCATGGGTAGTTCCTGTGCGCTGGCCTACGAAAATCTGCTCCTGGGCTGGTGGGAGGATCATTTTGTTTTTGGTGATGCCAATACATTCGGAACTGATGACATTATATTTTGGACAAGGTACATCGACGACATCATGGTTTTGTGGAATGGGACCCCAGAAAGGTTTAGGGCCTTTGTTGACTTCTTGAACGAAAACAACGACTTGAATTTGCATTTCACATGTGAGATTAATGATTTGTCTCTTTCATTTTTGGATGTCTGTATTCGGAAGACAGCGGGGGGTTCCCTGGAGGCCACTATCTATCGGAAGCCGACCGCTACCAATTCCCTCTTGAGGTGGGACAGCAGTCATCCTGTCCCCCTCAAGAGGGGAATCCCCAAAGGTCAATACTTACGCTTGAGGAGAAATTGTTCCACTCTAGTAGAATTTAAAAACCAATCTAGGGACTTGAGGAAGCATTTTCTTGATAGGGGCTATCCGGATGGGGTCCTTAGAGAAGCTTATAGGAATGCCTTACAACAACCAAGAAACGCACTTTTGGTTCCCAAAAGTGAGGTGAGCAAAGAGACTGAGGGCATTTTTCGCCTAATTGGGGACTTTGATGGCGTGGCTGCTCCAGTACGGAAAATAATTTCAAAGAATTGGGAAATTCTTAAGCTGGATACAGACCTTAGAAAGGTGATAGGGGAATATCCCCATATTTACCTACCGTAAGGGTAAGAGCATTCGGGACTTTTTAGTCCACAGTCAAATTTGAGAGTAACTCGAGCCCTAAACCTGGCTCAGTCAACCTGTTTTGGGATGTTTTTAGATGCAGCGGCTGGGGTTGCATGCGAATTTTTGGAAACGGGAAAAAGCTTTCACAGCAACGTGCTTAATAGGGATTTTCAGATTGGACAATTCATAAACTGCAGAAGTAAAGGTATGATTTACAAAATTAATTGCAACTGTGGTTTAGAATATATAGGAAAGACCATCAGAGAGTTTCGTAGGCGTGTGGGTGAACATGTGAATGATATCAACCATGGTAAAGATACCCCAATTGCAAGACACATATGTAGTACACATGGAGGTGATCTGAAATGTGTCAAGTTTACAGGGATTGACAGGGTTTTTCCTCCTGTTCGGGGCGGCAACTGGGATAGGTTGCTGCTCCAGAGGGAAACCGAGTGGATTTTTAGACTCAAAACTGTCTCCCCGCAAGGACTGAATGAGCGGTTGGATTTCTGCTGTTTCATCTAGAAATCCCACTTCTGTCATTTTATCATTATTCCATGGACTTGTTCCTAACTGCTATGTTTAATACCTGTTTTGTGCTTTCTTGTAAACTTGGTGCAGCATAGCTTCCGCTGCCTCTGTATCTCAGCACTGGCTTTGTGTATCTATCAGGTTGCCAGGTTACAGGTCAGCTGTTTAGTCATGTGATTGGCTGCGGCGCCGAGACCGGAAGTGCGAGTGGCGTGCTTGGCGCTCCGTGCCGCACTTATTGCCGGCGTGTGCAGCCTATGACTGCAGCTGCCCCTCTTACCTGAGGAGTGAAGATCCCACCATAGGTCTTCCTTGAGGATCACTTTTCTAGAGGACTTCTAGGATGCGCTGTATTATAGCAACGGTGTCGGTCCGTGAGTATATGACGGACATGCTGGTGTGAGCAGTTGCTCTGCCTAGTTTACCTTATGGGATTCTGTTAACTCTTGCCTTATGTGATACATGTACCATTGAGAGCATGGCATTTCATTGACCTAGAACAGTTTTGTTCATGACACTTGTGGTGGACTCATTAGCATATTTGAGGAATGTATCAATTCTTTGCTTGAATACCGGATGGTCTATACTACATGTGTCATTGTCCCATAGGCTATTAAGCCATCATCCCATATAGCTTTTGCTATATATGTATACTTGTTTGACCCTTTATTTGTCCTGATGTACAAGAAAGACCTTCATAATTTCTGAGGAGATAATCTTGGGTCTTTGCTGGGATAGTTTCATATACATATGTACTCTATTGGAGACGTTGCTATTCTCTGTGAATTTTTTGCCGCACTTATTACTTCTAGATGGTTAGTGTATATCATACCACTATCCTAGGCTTTTGATCTCTTTATGATGTTGAGGTGTAGTGGACACCATACCACTGTCCTCTGTTTCTTGGTGGAATGACCATTAATCCTCCATATGCTCAGTGAGCTAACTGTATAGACAATTTTGCATTATTGGACCTGGATTGAGGTCTTCCATTAACCCTGGACTACTCTGCCCTGCATCTTTATATTTTCCATACCTAGTCCCCTGATGAAGTGTTGTGAGGGACATAGAAACATATTGGGACATTTTTACTGTGAGGGCTGAATATAGGTAGGGTGTAGGTGTTCCGGAAAGGGCTGCCCCTTTCAGAGCGCACTCCCTGTGTGTCTATAGGGTAAGCTAGTTTGTTTAAGGATTAGCATATTTTTTCCTTTTTTCTTAGCACAGTATTTTTGCTTTAGAGAGTTTCTGTGGTTTTGCTTTTTCTCCTCATTTTTAAAAATTATTATTAAAAGTGAAGTTTTAATACATGATTTTTGTTGGGTAGGTTTTTGGATTTTTCATGTATATTATTGGGGAATTTTTTCTTTAAAGATATTCAATATTCCCTTACTGTCGTTTTTTTCACCATGCTACATATGTTTAAGGGCTGAATGAACAAGCCTGAAATGCATGAGCTGTTTTTTTTGTCTATACCAATTTAGAAAGGGGTTCTCCAGGACTACCTGTGTTATAGGGCTCACAGATGTATTAAACCTTGTAATTCATACTGTAATGAGTCTATTTAACTTACATTATTGATATCAATTATCTTTTCAGTGATATTCTCATTTTTGCACTAGTATGTCATAATTTGATAGAGGCTTTTATGTTACCCTAAAACATGTCTACATTTTTTTTTTTTTATATTTGGGATCTGGATATTTATTTTTTCTTGACTTTTTATGGTGTGAGCCCACATCCGTGCATCCCAGTAGTATTTGGTGACCTGGTATTATGGTCCAATTCTGACTGCTGTCTCTGTTCCTCCTATGGCTACACCCCTAAGTTTAATATTTCTTTCCATTGAATAATTCCTAAATACATAAAAAAAAAAAAATTGAGGCAACCAAACAAACACTTCTAGTAGTAACACCACTGGTATATAATGAGAGGAACTACTGGAAATGAAGTAGATTATCAATACACATGAATCAGCAAGAGTAAAAAATACTTTTCCTGTTGCAACAACATCATATCTTGTCACTTGGAAATATGAGCTTCAAGTCGATCAGTCAACCATACTTTACCTTCAGATTCTACGATGCTGGATACTTTTAGTTGTACTGAATTATATCTATCATGCACAGTAAATGTGGAAAAAAAAGATGACTTATTATTTTTTGTTTATTCGCTTCTCTGAAAACGTAACAAAAAACAATCAAAAAGCGAAATGGTACTAAAAACTATTCCAAGTATTCTTGCAAAAACTACATTCTAATGTTGCTAACATAGAAAAAAGGCATGCTGTGGCCAAAGACCGCTAACCAGCCTGAAACGTATTAGCAAGCGTGTACTTATTTTTTATGGGTTTAACTATTCTACAATACATTTTTGCTACATTTTAAGCTCTGTCTCCACTGCACACAAAAACAATCACTTTTCCAGCATTTTTTGTTTTCTAAAACAGCTGAAAAACGACTGAAAAGAGCTCCAATAGACTTTAATAGTAAAAAATGTTCTGTAGTGCCCACAGAAGGTTTTTTTTTGCTTGTCGTTTTTTGAAACATGTTGCAAAAAATGACAGAGCAAATCAGAAAATTTAGTATTGGAGTCTATGTAAAGCACTTGCCTTTTTTGGCGCTTTTTTTGCAGAAATCTAAAGAAAATATAATGCTTTCCATTTCTGAAAAAATGCGCAAAAAAGCTCAAGAAAGCGCAATACGCGCCAAAAAAAACCAGACATTTTTTAGGCAGCATACTCTGTTTTATGAACGTTTTTAGGATTTGGTTTTCAGTGAGTTTTTTGTCCAATGCCGTGTAGACTTAGCCTTATGCAGATAGAGTGCTGAAATTGTTTTCTTTAAGCATTCAAGATTGCAGCCAATCACAGATCAGCTTTCATCTCAGCTGAGCACTGATTGGTTGCGATGAGCTCTAATTGGTGGCTATGGGCAACAAAGATAGTCTCACTACTAGACAGTCTTCATACACAAGGCTCTTAGTGCCACATGTATGAAAAGTGTCTAGGTCTAAAACTCCCTTTGTTGCCCATAGCAACCAATCAGAGCTGATAGCAACCAATCAGAGCGCCTTTTTCTTTTCATAGAGTGCTCTGGTAAAATGAAAGGGGCGCTCTGATTGGTTGCTATGGGCAACAAAGGGCGTTTTAGACCTAGACAGTTTTCATACATAAAGCTCTTAGGTCGAGATGTATGAACGGGGCTGCGTCAGAAGCCCTGTTGGCTCTATTTTTAAACAGCTCCAATATCAGGCGGAATACAGAGCGCCCAGGGGACTTTGTAATGCACCTGAGACTGGGGGGCGTGCTAAAGGCGTGTCGCACTACAACCGTATTTATGACTGTTTATTGGAAAATCCAGGCGCATTACTGCTGGAACAAGTAGAGCATTTTAAAAGTGGTTTACCTGAGCCAGAAGTGTCGCTTTGTAGCTATTAAGCGCTAAATCTATGACCCGCAGCAGAACAGGTTCATAGATTCAGGCGCATTCTACACTACTAATATGTGCAAAAAAATGGTGATTTTATTATTGCCATGCTCATGCTGAGCCAATTAATAAAGTTATCTTGTTAGTTTTGCTGTGTAATGGACAGTATACAGTTAAATAATAAGCTGCTGGTGCCCAATGGGAAAAAAAAAATCCCATACTCCCCTTCCTCGGCTCCTCCGCTCCAGCAGCTGCAGCAGCGGTCATGTCTCACTTCCGATACATCTCCATTTAGAAGTGACTAAATCCAAATGGTGATGGAAGTAGAGGCATGCCGTGACATCCCCATTCTGAGAAGAACGAAGGTAAACAGAAGACTGGGAAGACCCAGTGCTGGAACGGAGGAAGGCGAGTATAGGATTTATTTATTTTATTTGATTAAATTCTTAATTGAACCACAAGC
>JAODAL010055747.1:0-23740 GCA_025379985.1 Phyllomedusa bahiana
TTTGGAATATTTTCAAGGGAATTTTAAATTCCACCAAGATTTTTTGTATGCTTTATATTTTACCTCAAGTTCTTTAAACAATCCTTGTAGAGATACAGACCCTTGATTTATTGAGCAAAAATCCCGATCAGAAAAAAAAACCCTCAGCATCTGACAACCATTTCTCACAATCAGCTGGATTAGAAAGAAAGGTGGCCATAACCAGGATGGCAGAGTAAGCTGTACTGAAAGTAATATACAGAAAGGTGATAATAACTACAAACAAGCAATTTTTAGAAAAAACTACAATCTCTCTTTTATGGATAACAGGTAAAGAGTACACCCAAGATAACGGAAGCCCGGCGTAAACAAACTATAGACCGAAAAAAACTACAAATATGGAGCAAATTCCCCTTCAGGCTAAAATATAACTTTTATTCAAATTTACTAATAAAAAGGGAACTAAGAAGTCCCTATTAGTCCCTAAAAGTCCTAAACCTAAAGAAAGTGGGGAGACAGCCCTGAAGAAGGGCGACCCCCATACAGGAACCTAACCTACCTAGCCCTAAACCAATCCCTACTCTATCCAAAAATAATATCTAATCCCACAAAAAATGACTACTAAGATGTAGAAATAAGGTGCAAACTTATGATAGAAAAGAACTAAATAGAAATACCAAAAAAGAAAAAAACAAAAACAATTATAATGAAGATACTGCAAAAATAAAGCACAAAAATATATGCTAAACAAAGCACAATGATATATGCTACAGAGCAGGAACAAAGTTATAACCAAACAAGATTAGACATATAGGAATAAAGGGATCTTCATTAATATATATTCCAGCACAATAATATATGCAGGAAAAGCTAAGTTACCATAGATTAGGACTAATGTACCTATTCATGTATATTCCGTCTGTGTTCCGTTTAATCTATGTTCTATCTATGTTCCGATGCGTTTCCCCCGGGTAAGATACAACGGGTTCATCAGGGAACAACAAAAAGGTTTCAAAGAGATGGAAGCTTACGTCCCTTCAACAGTGGAAGTCCATATATGATAAAGCTGCCTGATAGCTGGTGCTGGGATCCATGATGTTCGGTAGGATGGACTAGCCGGATGTATGATGCAAGGTAGGCAGGAGGAGAAAGAACTATGAGTCTATTTAAATAGAGTTGGAACTAATTCCTCACCTGTCTAATCAAAGCGCCCGCAAGGAAGCAGCGTCTCGCCGTACGGAGAGCGCCGGCGCCGGCGATAAGCCGCGCATGCGCTGTGAACAGATGCCAGAAGGAACTACTAAAATGGCGTCACTACCCTGAAGATTATACGGCGCATGCGCTAAAATTCCACGCATGCGCACTAGGTAAGACGATCGCGATAGTACAGTCTAAATGTAATGAATATGTAGCAGAGGGACAAGCTGGCGCCGTGCATACCACACTCCTTTCTTGCGGATTATAGAACCAGTATAAGGATTGTAGGATAAATGATGATAAGATGTTATCCAACAAACAATACAACATGTATGAACTAATTTGTTTATCACAAGAACATCACATGCGTATGCTATATAACACTAATACAATATAGTGCCCTTGTGTTCAAAAGATAGCAGGGAAAAATATACACAAACCAGTAATGTTGTTCCAACACCTAAATGATAATGTAGCAAAGTATAATAAAGCTACAAAAACTCAAATAGTTACTATCAGAAAAATACATTAGATAGTAGACAGATACAGTAACAAAACATAAAAATGGAGCAATAAATAAAGAAAAAGATATGAGAGATATAGTACAGACAGACTCAGATAAATGATGCAAAGCTAAGCGAATCATTAATACCAAAAGGATGTAAAGTTTTCAGGCGAAAAATCCAATTTGCCTCGCGCTGTAAAACTTTTTTTATCAAAGTCACCTTTCCGAACTGATGGAGTGACAACTTCAATAACAGAAAAGGTCAATGCAAGGTCAAAACAGAAACAGGCCTCATTTTTAAAATTTTGCATTTAATTTAGCATTTTTGGTGGCCAAACGTGTTTTTGTCTCTAGTCATATTAGAACTTTAAGGCTATATCCACACTGCATAAGAAAACCATCGTATCTCCGGCGCTTTTCGTTTTTTAAAAGCGCCGCAGATACGATCGTTAGTGCGGCCCCATAGACCGCAATAGAGAAGACGAGTTGCTGTCTACACAGCTCGTCTTTTCTCTGCCCTTCTTTCGGTAGCGGCGTATTTATACAACATGTTTTCTTGACGTCTTCCCATACAATACTATTGTATGGGCGACGTCAGGAAAACGAGAAGCGACCGCGGCTTTTGTCACAAAGCGTGACAAAAACCTTGGTCCTGCATCAGAGTAAAAACTGCCGCTTTTGGGACGTTTTTTGTCTGATGCAGTGTAGACATAGCCTAATAATTTGCATTTTTTAGGAGCATTTTCTGAATACATTTAGCAACATTTCTGAGTAAAAAATTTGAATTCACTTTTTTAACCAAAATGTTACTTATAAGAGAATATTCTGTATTTCAAATTACCATTTTTCAAAGTTTACATACCGTACTATACAAGGACAATAAATTCAACATGGCTTTCTATAGCATTATTTATGTCAGGCATGCATACAATATAATACACAACGATTACATTGCTCATGAAAAAGTGGTAATCTCTAACTGACTAGCTTTGTGAAACAGTATGGTGAGGACACCCCTTTAAGGTCAAAACAGGCCTGGACCTTAAGGGGTTGGCGTATCAAAAGTACAGAAGTGACAGCTAAAAATTCACCAATTCGATGTGGACACCTTCTGCATGGCCCCTCACAAGTCTTTGAGTTTACTCAATGACAGCACCTTCTAGTTACAAGCCTACAGGGATGCAAAGGTAGATATATCGGAACTGCTGGGAGTTGCTGGAGGAGAGTACAGTGGAAGTGGAGGAAAAAAATAACACTGGTGCGCACTGGCCCTTTATGCAATATTGTGGACTATAGCTGTCACTATAGTTAAAATCAATTAGTACCACAACAAAAATTTTCAGTGTAGCCTCAGGAGACAGATTTAAACTAATGCTCTAAAGCTTATCAAGGTATAAACTTTCATGTGGGTTTCTAGTCATAGGATTAAAGATGAATTAATTGCAAGGCACAAATGGTATAGGTTCAGCAATGAACAAATAGAGATAAAATCAATAGACTAGTCTGAAGGTCTTTTGATCTACCCAAGCTGTAAATTAAAAAGATAAAGGAGGTTATTTTTATGTTACTAGTATATTTTAGTCAAAACAATTTGACACAGCCTTGATTCACTAAGAAGTGATTCACTAAAATGTGAGAGAAACTGATCTGACTAAAATAAAGAAAAACAGCATTATCTTATTCACTACCTAGTAATATAGTCTAATAGAAGAGATAATTTTGAATATCTGACCTCTAGGAAAACTAAAGACTTGGACATGCCCATTCATGTTATAAACTGATCTATTACCGCTTATCAAAAATGGACATAAGGTTCCTAGTACTGTACACATTTTGATCAAACTGTATAAACCCACTTACACCTTTATAGAGACCTCTTTTAAGTGGGTCCCTGCACTAGTAAGAGTAGCATTGTTTAGCGACTGTCACCACAGCAGCATCTGCAAGGAGAGCAACCCAGCAGCCCGACAGTATCACGGGTGCCAACCTTAGCCAGCCTTCTGCCCTCTGAGTAACACGATTTCCTAGGCAAAGCATCACAGTCACAATGGGCACCCTTTTGGTCCCAGTGTTTTATTATTTTGAAGATGGTGTAAGTGTATCTATTCTCTCTTTTCAGAGACAGCAGGGAAAAATTAGCTTTTGTAATCCTTCCTTTGGTGACAGATGTTTTGGTTTCTTCAGCCTCATTAGTACAGGGCATGGTACTAGTTGGCTAGAGAGATGCCTTAGATGAAGTCATAAATCTTAATGGTTGTTGAATGGTTCTTGTTCAATCATGTCCTGTCATTACGCTCATGCTTTTATTTAATGCATATATTTTAAGTTTAAAAATACTTAACCAAATTTAAGTTCTGTGTGGAACTGGCCTTATGGACATAGAGGGCCAGAGCTTTTGTCTACCACAATAGCCTACTGTGTACTCAGAGGCGAAGCTCATGGGCCCTTGTGCAAAAGTTCAGATTTTAGCTCCGAACCACTACTTATCACAACTACTTTATATATTGACTGTAACGGATGCCCCCGCGGCCCTCGTGTCGGGGCGCAGGCACACCTGCACCCCGTCGGTGTCCTCCGCCGTCAGTGGCGCTGCGACCCGGTCTGCGGGCATGCTCGCAGTTCTGGCAGTTACTCACCTCACCGCGCACCTGTTGCCGGCCGGGTGCACGCTCGACCCCTAGGGTACTTCATTTACATTTAAAGGGACAGCGCACCGGTGATTGGTTTTCACCGGGCGCTGATTCTATTTAAGCCCTACCCCTTCCTATGGTTTCTTGCTGAATCGATAGTGCTCTATGCCTAGAGAGGAAGCGTTCCATAAGTGTCTTGCGTTGTTCTGTGTACCGTACCTTGTGCCTCCGTCCATCGACCACAAACCATTGCTGCCTGTCCTGACCTTCCTGCCTGTCCCCGACTACGAGCCTACTTTGCGATTTTGTGCCACACCTCGGCCTCCACCGCGAGCAAGTCACGTCAGGGGTAGCGACCTGGTAGCAATCCGCCACCGCAAGTCCATCCCGCTTTGCGCCGGGCTCTGGTAAAAACAGGGCCTTCTTAGACTTCGCTCCCTGGCGTGGCTTATTTTCACCCGCTTGTGGTGGTCCAAGGACCCAACCCTTTGGGTTTTTCCCTCCGGTAAGCCTTTTTCCCCGGACATTGACTTCCCTCCTTGTCGGCACGGTTTTTAGGTTGATCGGAAATTTCCGATCACGCATAAAATTTGGGTGAGAATCTGCGATAATCTTTTACTATCGCGTCATTTGGGCGTTTCCCCTATCTTTTGGTGACCCAAATCAGCTTACAGCATAAGCGGGTGAGCTGGGGGGGAGAGTCAGCGTGAGTGTATGGTTTCATTGGCTGGAAAAACCCCATGCCCCTTTTTTTGCATAGAAAAAGCCCTTCCTGTTCAGCTCGTGTGTCTCATAAGGGGCAGGCGGTTTTTAGCTTCCCCTCAAACGCTCAGCTCACCAAAAAACCAGTTTCTTTGCACACAGACAAACTATGCTTTTAGCGGGGAAATTAAAAATTAGGTAGATTAGAGAATTTAGTTCTTAGTTATTAGGCTGAGACTTTTAAAAAACTCTAGCGCGTACAGCCATGGGGGGTAGGGGGAGGGGGGGTCGGGGCGAACACAGACAACAGGCGGGTTTTTAAAAGGAATTTAAAATTGTGCAGAATCTGCTTTGAACCTGCTTTGAAAGGGTTTTTTTTTTTACCAGTTTTTGGCCAGCACACCTCGCACCAGATGAAATAGTACCTTTTTTTTGGGCACCCATTTTGTTCAAAACCCATCTTGTACTTTTTTACGATACAGAAATTTGCTAGTAATTTCTGTTTTATTTCATAGGTGCAAAAACCACCTTTTATTATCCGTACACAATTTAATTAGGTGTTTTTCACTTTGGCGCAGCCCAGTTTTGTTCAAAGACCCACCTTGCACTTACATTAGGATACAGGAATTTTATGGTAACTGCTGTTGTATTTCATTGGTGCAAAACCCACCTTTTATTCTCCGTACACAATTTAATTACGAGTTTTTCACTTTGGCGCAGGCCATTTTTGTTCAAAAGACCTATCTTGTACTTATATTACGATACAGAAATTTTCTACTAACTGCTGTTGTATTTCATTGGTGCAAAACCCACCTTTTATTATCCATACACAATTTAATTAGGTGTTTTTTCACTGTGACGCAGGCCATTATTGTTCAAAGACCCACCTTGTACTTACATTAGGATACAGAATTTTTTTAGTAACTGCTGTTGTGTTTCATTGGTGCAAAACCTACCTTTTATTATCCATACACAAATTAATTACCTGTTTTTCACTTTGGCGCAGGACATTTTTGTTCAATGACCCATCTTGTACTTACATTAGGATACAGAAATTTGCTAGTAATTGCTGTTGTATTTCACAGGTTCAAAAACCACCTTTTATTATCCATACACAATTTAATTAGGTGTTTTTCACTTTGGCGCAGCCCAGTTTTGTTAAAAGACCCACCTTGTACTTACATTAGGATACAGAAATTTTCGACTAACTGCTGTTATATTTCATTGGTGCAAAACCCACCTTTTATTATCCGTACACAATTTAATTAGGTGTTTTTCACTTTGTCGCAGGCCATTATTGTTCAAAGACCCACCTTGTACTTACATTAGGATACAGAAAATTTTTAGTAACTGCTGTTGTATTTCATTGGTGCAAAACCTACCTTTTATTATCCATACACAAATTAATTACGTGTTTTTCACTTTGGCGCAGGCCATTTTTTTTAAAAGGGCCCTCTTGTACTTATATTTACGATACAAGAAATTTGCTAGTAATTGCTGTTGTATTTCATTGATGCAAAAACCACCTTTTATTATCTGTATAACTTTTAATTAGCTGTATTTCACTTTGGTGCGGCCCAGTTTTGTACAAAGAGCCACCTTCTACTTAAATTTGGATACAGAAATGTCTTAGTTACTGTTGGTGTATTTCATAGGTGCAAAAACACCGTATGTTATCCGTATAACATTTAAATAGCTGTATTGCACGTGGGGCGGGTCTAGTTTTTTCAAATAGCCCCAAATTTGTACAACAATTCTGATAGAAAATTTTCTAGCAACTTTTTCTCGTTTGTCATTGCTGCAAAAAACGCAGTTTCTCATCCGTGTAACTTCTTTAATAGTTTTATTGCGCTTCGTGAATCTCAGTTTGGCGCAGATAAACGCACTTGATGATATTTTGTTGAAAACTATGAATTCCTAGTCTACTGGGCAGTTGTAAATTCCTGGGGCTGAAAGAAGAAACACTGTTTGATTTTGTCTTTACGGTTCTTTCCATCAGACCGCATTTCCCCGAATATTTGTTTGAAACTATTCTGTTTCTAATCCTAGTTGGGTGTTTGGAAATTAGTGTGATTTAAGAATAGCTGTGATTTGCCGTCTTTCAATAAGAGACTGTGAAAACTCTTCAAAAACTTTTAAATTTTTTTTATTTCTGAACATGGACGAACTGCAGGTGGTAACCCGAGCAAAGAGGGGTGTAGGACATGGGGGGTAGAGGTACGAGAGAAGGGCTCCTTTCCCAGTGTGGCCCCAATATGAAGCCAGCGGATCGTCGGTTGCAGACGCCCAGGCCTGTCATTGATGGTCGTCCCCCTCTATGAAATCTCAGTAACGAACCAGCGTTCCCAATCTGTTCTTCAGTGGTTAATGCAACCTGAAATCCAGCAGTCTACACTCCTCGTCCTCCCAGTCACCGTCCAACCGAGTCATCTTTCATCATCGTCAGCATCTGTCCAACATGAAGGAAGGCCAGCCACGACCAACGGAAACACCGATCCTAGCTTATCGCCGTCGAAAATTTCCCAGGCCTCTAAACCCTGGGCCTTTTTTCCGATCAAGCCTCTATTCACCCAGCGATATCATATGCCCCTTTGCTGTAAATGCATTAAAGTAGAGGAAAGAATCTTAGGTGTTTAAACCACCCCAACTGTCTTGGTCACATGGCGCGAATGCATGAGTTGAAATGGAGGGAACACTTGGCGAAAAAAGGCCAACACCGATTCTTGGGCTGCCAACCACTGTCACACCCCTCTGTCTCCGCCTCCTCATCCTCCCCCCACTTCCAAAGAGCAGCATTTCCTCAGCTGCCCATGCTCTCAGCGTCATGATCAAGGATCAGCCTCCGCATCAGCCTCCACCGTCGCCCGAGTACCACCAGCACCACCATAGACACAGCCTACCCCTTCTCCTTCCACCAGTTTGATGACCTGCACGCCATACAGCGGCCTGTCTAGCAGCCAGCCTTCTGTCTACCAGGTTTGAGAGCAGAAGAAACGCTTTAACCCCCAAAACCCTCCCAAAGCCAAAAGCCTGGAAAGTCGGCATTGGCAGGCTTTTTGGGCCCTTGAAAATGTTGCCTTTCCGTCCGGTGGACACAGATTGGTTCCACCACATCATGGCCTTTGCCTGCCCCCAATACAAGATGCCGAGCAGGCATTTCATTTCCCGACAAGCCATCCCTGCCCTGGCCAGCCACGTGTCATCTATAATCTCAAGCCATTGTCTCATCTTGTCCGGGAAAGTCCATCTGACAAACCCATACATGATATAAGACGGCCAAGGGTGCTACATATCTGTAACTACTGGGGAGCTGGGATGCTCTCGGGGAAAAAAGGGTCTGGCCGCCCTTAAATGGTAGCTGGACAACCCTTCCTTCACACGTCATAACCTTCATCCAGAAATTTCTAAAACCCCTAACCCGGGTCTGGCCCCTGCTGAAAAAGGCTCGAGGTCTGGGAACACACTTTAACCGTTTTGCAGCCTGCTTTTTCCCGGGTGGCCGGGGTTTCAAAACGTCAGCCCGGCCTCCCCCCCCCCCATCGTCTTTTTGTTTACGTGGCAACGCGTGGAATTCCCCCCTCCACATGCTCCAGCGATTTTGGGGGCAGCGCAATGCATTACACAGTAAATGAACATGGCCTGACAAACCCGCGGTGCGACCTAGGGTGTTGATCACGAGAGTGGAGGCAGGTGAAAGATCTGCATCATCCTTGCCATTTGAAAAAACCACCAAATGGGCAGTGGGACATGCCCTTTCAGAAAGAGCATTGGGTGATCTTAGTTCTGGAACATCGTTGGACACTCTGAAACAGCAGGTCCCCCCACGCGGAGGGGGGCAGACACAGATGCGGAACCCCCTACCTTCTCTCCGTCGAATCCAGAAGGCCCGACAGTTTTAAAACTTTTCGGGCTTAATTAGGCATTTTCGGGTCCAGGGTGGTGGAAAGGCGGCACCTCACTCTCAGGTACACATCTGAGGCAAGGGCGGGGCTGTGTTGAAGCTGAGAAGGGGAAGCGGGGGAAGGAAAAGGGATTCCTGGACATAATTACCAAGTCCCGCCTTTGGAAGAGTTTTTACGGATTTGAGGTGGGAAAAGGGAAAATGAGGGGATCAGTTTCTAGTGCCCTCAAACCCAGAAGATTTGTAAATCAAAGGCTCATCCTCACATGAGTGGGTTGGATGCCCTTTTTCCTCCAACAAATTCCATTAAAGGCATCCCCAAAAAAGAACAAAATACTGGGTTCCCCCTCACTCCCCTGTTTTTCAAAGCTAAACCCCATTTTTCCCTTTAACCCCCCAAATAGAGTAAAAAAGCGGAATTGGAGACGTGCTGATTTTTCAACTGGAACATCTGTTGCGTCCTTCACGTTTTTCAAAATTTAGGTGGAACAACGTCAGCAAGTGACGCAGTAGAGTCCAAATAGCTGCATCGGGGAGCAGACATTGTTGCAAAATCTAATGGGTGACCTCTGGCAATCCTTTTTACCCCCCTAAACCCCAACGCATGTAAGCAGAGCACACTACAACCAAAGAGACGGCTTTAAGTATGGGGACGACTTTGCGACTCAACACCGATGTTTTTGGGTATGTTCCAGACCAATCGACCTTCTGGGTATCCAAAGGGAGAAAGGGCCCAACTCGCTGGCCACCCCATAGGGTGTTGTCCTGCCCAGAGCCATTTCATATCTGAGCGGACCTTCAGCACTGCTGGAAAGGGTCAAAACAGCAAAAACCCCCGGCTTTCTACTGATAAAGTGGAGTTTTAATTTCTACAGATGAATCAGGCGTGGATCTCTGATCTCCAATTTCCGAGGTCACCGATTAGTTGCCGGTTTACTTTACATTCCTTTAAAAAATTTCCCAAAAAATTTTTTTAAATGTTTTTTTCCCTCTTAAAAATTTTTCTGGTTTTTTTCGGTGAGGAGACGTAAAAAACACCAATTGACAAGTTTATGAAAAAAAAATTCCATTTACTCACTTTAAACTTTTCAATTTTTTACCTGTAATGGTTTTTTTGGGGTCATGGTGTTGTGAGATACAGCTCTAATCAAGGTCCTTTGGAACATAAATGTGGCTTCTAAGTGGCATTTCTCCCTCACAATTTTTAACAGTGGCTGAGAAGTCAATTTTATTATTTTTTGGGTCATGCTGCTGTAAAATACAGCTATACTACAGGTCCTATTATAATAAAGGGGGTTTCTAACAGACATTTGTTCTTCACAATTGTCAAGCGTGGCCAAATGGTCATGTTTTGAATTTTATGGGGCATGGTGCTGTCAAAAAACAGGAATAGGTAGGGCACTGTTAATGGACACATATTGCAAAATGACTTGTTTTTGCAAGATCTTTAACATAGCTGTAACGTTTCTGGCCGCAAAGTCAGAAACGCCCAGGTACAGGGGATCCTCAGGGCCCACCATGGGCAAAGATGGTAATACTCGCGGCAGGTAGCCGAAGTGCAGGACACAGGTGACGGATAAACGGATGCTGTAGCTGTAGACGGATGCACAGTCCCAGGGAGATAACAGATAGACAGGGTGTCAGGTATCTGAAGGTATTAGCTGAGGTGCAGCAACAGGAGTTCAGCAGGTAAGATGTCAGGAACTAGCAGATAACCAGGTGCGCTGGACAGCGCAGGGTAATGCAGAGGTTAAGCAGAAGCTTCAGCAGACACACTGGAAACCAGGGGGTTAACACAGCAGCAGCTTCAGCAGCAGAGGTCTAGCTCTATGGAAGAACACCAACGAACTGACTCAGAGTCCAGGGAGGAAGTTCCTTAAGAAGGCAAGGGTCACAGGTCACAGGCAGGAAGCAGGAGCACTGTGTGTATAAATGTCCGCAGGCTGGCGCACGCGCCCCCTATGGGGAGCGCACACACGCTGGGGAAGTCACAGAGGACGGACACGCATGGAAGCAGGACCAGGTGAGTATCACTGAGCAGCAGGAGCAGGTACAGAGCATACTGACACTGCCGCTGTAAGCCCCGCACAGGGAGCCACAGCGGACCCAGACACAGGGGCATGGACATGATCGCGGTCCAAGGCACGGGCCGCGGCGCGATCCGTGACAGTACCCCCCCCCTGAAGCCCTTCCCTCCGGGCGAGCCGGGTACCCCCATAATGGCTAGGGGGAACCACCTCCTCCTCGGGATCCCCGGACCTGTCTTCAGAGGAGGCGTCCAGAGAGTCCCGGATTACTTCTTGAACCTGGGGGGCAGAAGCAGAAACAGTAGGCAGGGGGAGAGGTGGGTGGGAAAGAGAGGTGTCTTTACATACCAGGAGCTCTTCTTGTGCTTGAAGTTCCTCTTCAGGCAGTATAGCAGAAACGGAGAGGGAAACGGGTGGGCGGGACTGCACAGGATGGGCAGACTTGAGGCAGTGAGAATGAAATGGCTCGCCCCACTGGACAACTTCACCCGTTTTCCAATCTAGAGATGGATTGTGATGCTGGAACCACGGTAGGCCAAACAGGACAGAAGCAGAAGCATTAGGCAAAACGTAGAACGAAATATCCTCTTGGTGGGAGCTTCCGATTAGCAGAGACATAGGTTTTGTGCGGAACTGGACTGGCTAGTTCAGGATTTCCCCGTTGATAGAAGAGAAACGTAGTGGTTTTCTCAGACGGGTGGCAGGCAGACAGAACTTCTCCAGTAATGACGGGTGGATGAAATTCTCAGACGAGCCGGAGTCCAAAAGAGCAGGAATTTGAACTTTAGTACTGGAACCATAACAGAGCGTGACCGGGATGGTCAGACGAGGAGCAAAGGCATCTTTATTTAGAGACACTTCACCCACAACACCATGGCATGGAGGTTTCCAGGGCACAGCAGGGCGGACTGGGCAGTTTCATAGTTTCATAGTTTGTAAGGCCGAAAAAAGACAAGACGTCCATCCAGTTCAGCCTGCTATACTAAGGTGTAGATCCAGAGGAAGGCAAAAACCCCCAATGAGGTATAAGCCAATTGTCCTCAATTTAGGGAAAAATTCCTTCCCGACTCCAATCTGGCAATCAGAAAAATCCCTGGATCAATGACCCCCCCTCCTGAATCCTAGACACTATCACTTGTTTATTATTACGCTCCAGAAATGCATCTAAACCATTTTTGAAACTCCGTTATTGAATTCACCATGACAAGTCCCTCTGGCAGAGAGTTCCACAGTCTCACTGCTCTTACAGTAAAGAATCCCTTTCTATGTTTATGTAGAAAATTTCGTTCCTCAAGACGTAGAGGATGCCCCCTTGTTCTAGATACAGCCCTGGGTATAAATAAATCTTGGGAGAGATCTCTATATTGACCTTTGATGTATTTAAACATATTTATTATGTCCCCCCCGAAGCCGTCTTTTCCCTAAACTAAATAACCCTAATCTTGCTAATCTTTCTGGGTACTGTAGTCCACCCAGTCCTTTTATTATTTTTGTTGCCCGCCTTTGTACCTGTTCAAGCTCTACCATGTCTTTCACTGGTGCCCAAAACTGTACACAATATTCCATGTGTGGTCTAACCAGTGACTTGTATAGTGGGAGAATAATGTTCCCATCATGTGCATCTATGCCCCTTTTAATACACCCCATGATCCTATTAGCCTTGGCAGCTGCTGCCTGACACTGGCTGCTACAGTTTAAGTTACTGTCCACTAGGATTCCCAAGTCCTTCTCCATGTCACTTTTACCCAGTGTTTTTCCATTTAACATGTAATCATGTAATGGATTTTTCCTCCCCTTGTGCATAACCTTGCATTTATCTGTATTAAACCTCATCTGCCATTTCCCTGCCCAGGCCTCCAACTTATCCAGATCCCTTTGTTCTTCAGATAGTGCTTGGGATTGCCACAGTTTAAACACAGGTTTAAACTGCGCCGGCGAGTGCGTACTTCCAGGCTTAGATGAGCGCGATTCACCTCCATAGGAACGTCTTGAGGGAACGCAGGTGCCTGGTGAGATAGACTTGGGGGTGAAGGTACAAGGCGAGCCGAAGGCTTGTGAAGGCCGACATCGTTGGGTGCTGGCGAAGCTCTAGCTCTCTTTCAGTAAAACGTATGTTGATTTTGTTAGCTAGAGCGATGAGGTCGTCCAGGTTACTAGGTAGGTCCCGACCAGCCAGTTCATCCTTGATGTGCCCAGCGAGTCCCCCCCAGAAGGCTGCAACAAGGGCCTCGTTGTTCCAAGCGAGTTCCGAAGCCAGGGTACGAAACTGGATGGCAAACTGGCCCACAGTAGATTCGCCTTGACAGGAACGTAGCAACTCAGATGCTGCGGAGGTATTGCGTCCAGGCTGTTCAAAAATTTTCCGGAAGGCGACCAGAAATTCTTGGATGTCCCCTGTCAGCGGGTACTCTTTCTCCCAGAGGGATGAGGCCCAGGCAAAAGCTTCACCTGAGAGAAGGCTTATGATAAACGCCACTTTGGTTCTATCGGACGGGAAGTGGTTTGCCAGGACCTCAAAGTGTATAGTACACTGGTTGATGAATCCGTGACATGTAAGGGGGTCTCCGTCGTAACGGGCAGGCAGAGGCAGGTGCAGGCTGGGACTGGACATGGCCACAGGAGGCGGAGATACTGCAGGTAGCGGAGCTGGCGTAGGTACCAGTGCAGATGCAACTTCATCCAGACGTGCGGTAATTGTCTCTAACTTCTGGAAGAGTTGCTCCAGGTGCGTGCCATGACGGTTGATTACAGCTACCAGGTCAGGTAGAGTCACTCCGGTGGGATCCATTTAGTATGGTCAGTTCTTACTGTAACTTTTCCTGGCCGCAAAGCAAGAAACGCCCAGGTACAGGGGATCCTCAGGGCCCACCACGGGCAGAGATGGTAATACTCGTGGCAGGTAGCCGAAGTGCAGGACACAGGTGACGGATAAATGGATGCTGTAGCTGTAGACGGATGCACAGTCCCAGGGAAATAACAAATAGACAGGTTGCCAGGTATCTGCAGGTATTAGCTAAGGTGCAATGACAGGAGTTCAGCAGGTAAGATGTCAGGAACCAGCAGATAACCAGGTGCGCTGGACAGCGCAGGGTAATGCAGACGTTAAGCAGAAGCTTCAGCAGACACACTGGAAACCAGGGGGTTAACACAGCAGCAGCTTCAGCAGCAGAGGTCTAGCTCTATGGAAGAACACCAACAAACTGACTCAGAGTCCAGGGAGGAAATTCCTTAGGAAGGCAAGGATCACAGGTCACAGGCAGGAAGCAGGAGCACTGTGTGTATAAATGCCCGCAGGCTGGCGCGCGCGCCCTATGGGGTGCGCACACACGCTGGGGAAGCCACAAAGGATGGACACGCGTGGAAGCAGGACCAGATGAGTAGCGTTGAGCAGCAAGACCAGGTACAGAGCATACTGACACTGCCGCTGTAAGCACCGCACAGGGAGCCACAGCGGACCCAGACACAGGGGCATGGACATGAGCGCGGTTCAAGGCACGGGCCGCGGCGCGATCCGTGACAATAGCTAGCAATCCCTGTAGTGAGACAACTCATTTAATACAATTAAAAAAAAGAGAAACAAAGACGTGGTGGGATTCCATCCTATTTTAAGAATGTGTTTTCTAGAATTAAACTACTAAAAAAATTGCATGTACAAAATAGCTGATACAAATATTCCTCTAAATTGTACAAGGGAGGTACAGGAAGACTTGAACAGATGTAGGTTATTCAGAGGATCACCCCAAGAACAGAGATAATTTCCTCCAACACGTTGAGTAAAACGAGAAAAAGAAAACTAAGAAAAAGGGCACCTGGGTGAAACAGGAGCGTCAACCACCAGCATTTTCAAGTGAAGCTCAATTGGTCCACACTCATACGCAGGGGCAAGCACTCTCATAGAGGCAGAAATTTCTCAAGCACTAACCAGGTCTTGACTGTGTACTGAGGAAGGCTGGAGGTCTTAGCTCACACTTCCGCTTCCGCACTCTGCTTCAGCACGACTGTTTTCGTTGCTGCGTCATAAGGGCATTTTTGCCATGTTAATAGATGATGGACGCCAGCCCTGGCTCTCACCGCACCCACTGTAACTCCGGCACTGCTAGCTGAACCTGCATGTTAATAGATGACGAACACCAGCCCTGGCTCTCACCCACCCATTGTAACTCCGGCTCTGCTAGCTGAACCTGGGAGATCCACGTTTACAGCCTCACTTGCCTTGATCAGTAATTTCCTTCAACCCACTTTACAGTAGAATGCAGGATTTTCAGACAGGCCTCGTTGACCTACTGGGGACATCTGTTTCGTTTGCTTCACATTCTAATGTCACGGTGGAACAATGTCACCAGTAGAATGGTAAGTTACCTCTAGCCCGCAGCAGTATTAGAAAACTAGTTGTTTTTAATATAGTTTATTTCTTATTGCGAAATTTTCTGCTGATGGTCCATAAGGGCACGTGTGCGGGTTTTTGGGTCATGCTGCGTTACAGGATATGGATAGTCAATGTCCATTTCACTAAAATACTGCTTCAAAAACTCCTTTTTCTGGCACTTTTTAATCTGTAGGTCATGTAGATTTAAGGGTCATGCTGTGGTCCAGGACAGGCATAGTCAATGTCCAGTTCAACTAAAATGGTGGTTCAAAGACTACTTTTTCCGGCACTTTTTAATCTGTGGGTCATGCAGGTTTTGGGGTCATGCTGCGGTCCAGGACAGGCATAGTCAATGTCCAGTTCAACTAAAAAGGTGGTTCAAAGACTCCTTTTTCAGTCACTTTTTAATCTGTGCGTCAGGCAGGTTTGGGGGTCATGCTGCGGTCCAGGACAGGCATAGTCACTGTCCAGTTCAACTAAAATGGTGGTTTAAAGACTTCTTTCTTCCGACACTTTTTAATTTGTGGGTCATGCAGGTTTAAGGGTCATGCTGTGGTTCAAGACAGGGATAGTGAATAGTCTGTCAGTTTTTTTCTGTGACTCTTGTTGCCTAATTGTCTTGCCTAAGATGTAGCACGTATCCAGTTTGCTGTTGTGGATGTTAATTCCAGCTTCTCCTCCCCTGTTTGGGTATAAGAATGAAGCTGTTCTTCCTCTCCCATAGACTTTAATGGTCATCGGCAATAATCTGTTATCGGCTATCGGCATGATAATTGACTATATCGACTATCGATCCGATAACGATAGTTGAAACAATCGCTCATCACTAGTGAGGAGTGTACAGTCATGTACAGTAGCTATAGAATGGGCCCCAAGGCTGGGATGATGTAGGTAGGTAGAGGTAGGGTCTATAAGGAAGCACAAGCATGGAGCGGGATCAAGAGCTGAGCCCGCACTATACATGACAGGTATTGGCTGTTACAGCTGGCACCTACTTTCAACAGCTGGGGCCAGAGAGAACTCTGATTCCATCTGCTTATCTCCTTGTTTTTTGTTCTGACAGCATCCTGTACTGGATAGTGCCAGAACAGAGCCATCACAGTACATTACTGGGAAGATAGAGCGGAGCTGTGATGCTCCACGCCCTCTAGATGGCAAAGCACTGAGTGCTCTGAAGAGACTGCCGCTCTTCAGGACAATTAAGTGAATACATAGAGGGAGAGAGGAGTAAGGAAAGGGGATTAGTGCAGGGTTGAGGGGATAAGAGTGCAGGGATTTGAGTGAAGTAGATGGGATAGAGTGGGAGAAAGGGTGTTTTAGAGTGTGGGTGGTTGATCGAAGCGGGAGAGGAGGTGTTCAGAGTCGGAAAGGCGGTGTTTCGAGTACGGGCTGGGGGTTAGGGTGGGGAAGGGGTTGTTCAGAGTGGAGGCGGTGGGTTTGAGGGAGGGAGAAGGGTTAGAGTGGGGGAGAGGGTGGTCTGAGTGGGAGAGGTTGGTTACAGTGGAGGAGCGATTGTTCAGAGTAGGAGAGGTGGGTTAGAGAGGGGGAGGGGGTAATTAGAGTGGAGAACATAGGGTAGAATGGGGGAGGGGTTTTCACAGTGGGGGAAGTGGGTTAGAGTGGGGGAGTTTAAAGTAGCGGATGGGGTGGAGCAGATAAGGGTTTAGAGTGGGAGTGAGCAGGGTGGAGGATGTCACTGGGTGTTGGGGGCCCACTCGCTTCTACAGCTGGACTATATAGTCAAGCTGCGGGGGTGTGCATAGCTTTTCCTGCACTGAGGAAGGTAAATGATCCTCCCTCCCTTTCTTCTTATGGCCTACCCAGCTTTTCTGGGTGATGGATACCCTATCCAGAATCTGGGAAAGATGGGTGACACCTCATTCCATAGGATTTCTGTAGAATGTTTTTTTTACAGGTCTCCCTTCTGGACTACAACAGATTTGTTGGACTATGTCGGATCAGATTTGAATCCACTTTTCAGTAAGACCTAGCGTCGATAAGTGTTTATTTAAAGGGGTTATTCAGGAGGTTAATGATTTCATAGAACACTATTATTTTGAAAAGTAAAGATATTCTATTACCTTCATCTGTTTCTTTTCTTTTGCCTCTTTATTCATCTATCATGAGATCCATTTTTTGCAATGAAACTTCTTGCTCTAATGACTAAAGTTGTGAATCCGCTGGACCACCACAAGCGGTGGTATAAGCCACGCCGGGGAGCGGAATCTAAGTAGGTCTCGGTGTTCACCAGAGCCCGCTGCAAGGCAGGTTTGTCGTGCTGCGGTGGGAATCCTACCAGGTCGCTATCCCTGACACGACTTCCTTGTGATGCTGGCCAAGGTGTAGCGAGGTACCAAATCATGAAGCAAACTCGTAGTTGGAGACAGGCAGGAAGGTCAAGGCAGGCGGCAAAGGTTTGTAGTCAGGAAACATAACAACGGGTCAGGAACACGGCAATACCGGAACGCACTCAAGAATGCTTTTTCTGTGGCACTATGCACTATAAATCCAGCGGGGAAGTAGTGGGAGTGTCCCAGATATATAGGGTCAGCACTCGACAATCAACCAACTACTGGTGTGCCAGCCCTTAAAATTTCAGTGTAGTAGAAAACCAGGGAAAACCCAATTTGGTTTTTATACAAAAAATGGCGGGGCGTTGCTGGGCCCTAAAACATGGGGGTGGGCCCCTTTGTGTTTTTCTGGGTGGGGCTGGGTTCACAAACATTTTTCACCCTCTTTTTAACTGCGGATGTTTTTTTACAAAAAAACCTTTGTTCTTTACAAATTTTTTCACATTCCAACAGACCCGTCCTCTCCTCACAGCACGTTAAGTAAAAATCCCCAATGAAAAATTTTACTTTTTCAGTTTTTTTCTCCCTTCTATGAAAATACCCTAAACTCACCAAAAATACAACTACACAGGAGCAAATATTCCCGGGGCGATGATTTTACTAAACCCCCCTACAAAACCAAGACCCCAAACTTTTAACTAAGGCTCAAAAAACCTCCAAACCCTGACCAAACCGACCCCGACATGTGACCATCAGCTGTCACAGGTTGATTACATATACCCCCCCGCCAACAGTGACCAATAGGGGGAGACAAGTTACCAGTGTGGGGACTGTATTTTACTCCATACGTGCCCGAAGTGGTTTTACTATTTTGTATTAACCGAAAAAAAATTTAAAAGTGTTTACCTGCAGTTACATTTATAACTCACCGGGACTTCTTTTTGACCCGGGGTCGTTCACTTTCCCTTTTTTTCCCACCCGGTTCCCCCTTTCATGCGATTGCTCCCGGCCCAAATACGGCCCCTGAGGATTGGCACAAATATCTTAGAATCCTACTTTCCGCAAAATCCCTTTAAATTTTGGTATAGCAGTCCCCCAGTTTGGTAAAAGGGGGGACTTAAGCAGTTATGGGGCCACAGACAGGTTTATGGGGCCAAGGCATATATAGGGGGGCACAGGCCCGTATTGGGGGGGGACAGGCGTATATTGGGGGGACAGGCAGGTATTGGGGCACTAGGCAGTATATGGGGGGACGAGGGAGTATTGGGGGCCCCAAGGGGGATAAAAAAGGGGGGCACAGGCGGCTATGGGGGGCCCCAGGGGGGGATAGGGGGGCCCCCCGGGAGGGTTTATGGGGGCCCAGGCGGGGTATGGGGGCCACAGGCAGGGATTACCCCCGGCAGGGATTTGGGGGCCAAAGGCAGGCATTTTTAGGGGCCCCAGGAGGCATTTGGGGGACAGAGGGATTATAGGGGCAAGGCAGCAATGGGGGCCACAGGGAGGGATATGGGGGGCCCCACAAATTGGGGGGCCAAAATCAGGCATTATAGGGGAAAGGCACATAGGGGGGGGCCGGGAGGGGTATGGGGGCCAAGGCAGGGGTATGGGGCCAAAGGGAGGCATTTTAGGGAAAGAAGGGATTTTTGGGGGCCCCGGGGGAATGGGGGCAAGGCATTTATGGGGGCCCCAGGCAGGGGATTTAAAAGGGGGGGACAGGACATTTTTTGGGGCACAGGCAGGGGTATGGGGGCCAAGGGGAGGGAATATGGGGGCCACAGACGTGTATGGGGGCCCCGAGGAAGGGATTAAGGGGGGACAGGCAGGGGATATGGGGGCCACAGGCAGGGATTGGGGGCCACTGGGAGGGATTTGGGGGCCACTGGGGAGGGATTGGGGGCCACAACAGGGGTGGGGGCCCCAGGCAGGCATTATAGGGGGCAGGCAGGGGTTTATGGGGGGCCACAGGCAGGGTTGGGGGCCACAGGCAGTTTTGGGGGCCACGACAGGGGGGTAGGGGGCCCCAGGCAGGCATTTTAGGGGCATGAGGCAGGGTAAAACCTTTTTTAAAAATAACAACATTAAACCACCTTTAAATCCCCCCGAGGCCTCCCCTTCTGCCCCCTCAGCCCGCCTCCTCCGGCGCTCCCCGGGCCCCACCATGACCGTGTGCGCCCGAGGCTGGGAGCGCGCGAGACATCAGTCACGCGACGCTGCCGGCTGAGGTCCGGGGCGCGGCGTGTCCCAGCGCTGTGAGGGCCGGCGGCCTCTCGGTGTCGGACCTGCGGGTCTGACACTGTTGGGGGCAGGGGGCGGTCGTTCTGCTCCCCGAACCCGCGGCGTGTGGGTCCATCGGGAGAAAATGCAGCTAAAAGGGCCAGCGGGCTCCAGCCCAGGGCGAGGCCGGAGCCCGGGAGACCGGGGCAAGGGGGTTTTATTCGGGGCCCGACCCCGAATAAAACACCCGCGAGCCCCCGAATAATTGGAGTATTTTATTTTTCACAAAATAGATATCAGATGCTGCTTTTAAAGGGCTTTTTGTATAAAGGTTTCAGAGATACAAAGATGCCAAACATTTGATTTTTTGGGGAGCCTTTGTACAAAAAAAATCTTAATAATTTTGAGGGATAAGGTAAATTCAGATAATGATAATGTTTCAGGGTGGAGCAAGATTTTGCGCTGGTAAGGGCGGCCAAAGGTTTTAGTAAGGCTGCTTTTACAAGTATAGGCTGTGAGGGAGAGGAGGAAGCTGCAGAGGGAAGCGCATAGGGATCTATGGATTACGAGATGCGGTAATCCTTAAAACTTGCATGCTTTCCCTGTCTACAGCCCTAACTTGAAAAAAGCCTTTCCCCATCCTTTTTGCGGGCCCCCTTTCCCGCCTTACTTGCTTACCAAAACTTTTTCATTATTGATTACCTTTGCCTCATATTATTAAGAGTCTTTTGTGACAAAGGCTTGGCCGAAACACTAATCTTATGGGTCTATTCTTCCGTACCCCCTTTTACAAATGTTCCCTTTTAAAACAGCATCATCTATTTTGTGAAAAAATAAAATACTCCATTTTTTTTTAAAACCGAATTGGTGTGGGCCCTGGTTTTCTCTATTTTTTAAACTAGTCAAATTTTTTTCCTTTCCACTGAGCACCCCCCCATGGTGTGCGTTACCCATATTTTGCTGCTTAAAAATTTTTATGAGCCGGGGTACATGCCATAGGGAGTGGGGACACGTGCACTGGCTGGCAGAGAAGTACAGGTAAGCAGAGGTGCGATAGGTAAGTAACTGCTGGTAGTATGTGTCACGGCCGGAGAACCGAAGGTGCAGCAGGAGCCACGGGAGTGGGTTGCGGCCAGGAACTGTTTTTTTCACATGGCGGGGGAATGGCTGGGTTTTGGGCTGCTAGCGATTTGTTGCGAGTTAGCCAGATGGTGGTAGGCAGGTCGGGGGCAGGGCCCCCCCTGGGCGGGATCCAAGGCCGGAACTTACTGACACGGCCGGAGATAGTGGATCCTCTGGACTACCGTAAGTGTTGGCGTAAGCCACACCAGGGAGTGGAATCTAAGTAGGTTCCGGTTTTCACCAGAGCCCGCTGCAAAGCGGGATGGACTTCCTGCGGCGGGAGTCTACCAGGTCGCTACCCCTGACGTGACTTGCTTGCGGAGGCAGCCAAGGTGTAGCGCAGTACAAAATTGTCAGGCAAGCTTGTAGTTGGAGACAGGCAGAAGGTCAGGACAGGCGGGTATGGTTCGTGGTCGTAGACAGGCAGAAGGTCAGGGCAGGCGGCAAGAATCGTTGTCGAGGAACGGAAGCAACGGTACGGTACACGATAATCAGGCAAGACTGGGAACGCTTTCTCTAAAGGCAAATGGCACTAAAGATCTGGCAGGGTAGCCAGGAAGAGGTAGGCTTAAATAGGGGCAGTGACTGGCAATAGCCAATTACCGGTGCACTGTCCCTTTAAACTTAACACTGCCAGCGCGCGCCCTAGGAGGCGGGGCCGCGCGCGCCGAGGGACAGAGCCTGCAGCAGGATCGCGGCGGGGTAAGTATGCTCCCGAAGGAGCAGGGGGATGAGTGCACCTGCACCCCGACATGCGGGACGCAGCGCTGCTCGGGTGAGGGGCACGGATGCGCCTGCGACCCAGGACGAGGGTCGCAGGGGCATCCGTGACAGTATGAGTGCGCCCACAGCCCAACATGAGGACCGGGGCGCCACTCGCTCTCACCACCGAATGGGCACAGAAGGTACGAATACGTCTGCAGCCTGATATGCAGGCTACAGGTTAGCTCATGACACCTGCTGTTGGGAATGTCAGTAGCTCTACAGTATCTCTTTCCTACCAGTCCCACCATGTACTGCAGTTACAATCTAGGACTTATTGCACCCTCCCCCTCATCCTCCTAGCACTGTTCAGCCCTGCCCTGTACACCCTTGCATCATCATTCTCAGACAGGTACACGTCATACCACAGCATCTCTGCTCCAGTTCACTTCCTGGTGTATAGTACAGTGCATCAATCAGTTTGTAACATGGTAAAAAAAACATTATATTCTCATCCTATAATATATATATATATAATACATGTACAAATATATATAGCTTGGTTTAAATATTTCTATGTATTTACTGTACACCCACCATTGCAAGTACACAGCTACCCCATCATTGTAACTCTGATTGCTGTGGGGAATGTGGCATCACCAAGCTTTCCTGTACACTGGATAGCCTATCTAGCATCCAAGAAAGGTGGGTGACATCACATCCCCCACAACAATCAGTTTTTGATCATGGGAAAGCTGTGTGCCTGCTGTTGGGGATGTGGCATGATCGCTGCACCAAGTTATGTCAGGACAGCAACTCATGGATATACTGTATACCCTATCTAGCATCCAAAAAAGGTGGGTGACATCACCCCCCCCCTCCCCACAACACCACACACACACAAACCAAACACACACACACACACACAAAACACACCACAAAAACACACACACAGCAATCAGTTTTTTGATCAGGGAAAAAGCTTGGTTTCCCGGGTTTGGGAAGTGGCTACTCCTGTAAGTGATTTTTCGGGACAATTCATACACTTTACCCTGGTACCACTACTATATAAAGAGCAGTAGGAAGACTTTTTTCTGACTGCTGCTGCTGGATTATGACATAGGTCCTAATACACATTCAGCCAATCAAACAAGCAATCTTTTGACCAAGGAAAAAAAATTATTTCACAGATTTATCAAAAAAATACAAATCCTTCCTATTAGAAGAGGTTAGGAAAAATGCACAACAATGAAGGCTCTAGATCATCAGCTAACGTAATGAGTCATTTCACATGTTTTCACTGTATGTTCCCCCAAAATTTGTGTAAAATACCTCCCCCTTTGAGGGTTTAAATTGAAAAGATTAATTCCCCGCGCACCCCTTGTTTCTTACTGACTGTGAGTCACTAGAGGAGCCAAATATTTTCTTTCAGGTCACAACCGACGGGGAGTGTTTCTAATGAGCTGGGTTCAAAGCACACCCCCCGAGTGATGAAAACATCCATTTATTGGGTAGAAAAACCATGTTATCAATGGGCTTCCATGGTTTGCAGGAAGTAGGGAAAGGGGGGGAGAAAGGGCTCTCTGCCCGATTTTGCAAAAAAAATATCTTGAGTATAAACCGCCTGAATATAACCGGGAAATACTTTTGCCAGAAAAAAATGGGACAACTTATTTACTCAAGCATAAAACCTAGGGTGGAAAAGCGAGGGGGTACTGGTAAATTTCCCAAAATAAAAATGGTACAAAAAAATTACATAGGCAGTTTAATGTCCACCATAGGCAGGTAGTCGTAGGTATAGGCAGTTTAGCACCCCCCATAGTTAGGTATAGGCAGTTTAATGTCCCCCATAGGCAGGTTAGGAGGTATAGTCCCCCCATAGGCAGGGGATATGTCCGTCATAGGGAGGGAAGGTAGGTTTATGTCCCCCCCCTAGGCGGTTTTAGGCAGGTTAATCCCCCTAGGCAGCTTTTCCAGGTTATGTCCCCCCCTAGTAAGGTACAGCCAGGTATATGTCCCCCATGAAAGTAAGCCGGTATGTGTCCCCCCCTGAGCAGGTATATGTCCCCCATTTGTAAAGTATGCCCGGATGTGTTCCCCCCCA
>JAODAL010055748.1:0-23740 GCA_025379985.1 Phyllomedusa bahiana
TTTTGTTGTGTAGACAAAAGGAAAACACTTATCAAATCCAGTTATGATCAGAAGATTTTCAGTCAGGAAATCTATAGTTCAAAAATTTTTACTGATGAAGGAGAGAGGGGATTCTTTTATAATACATTTGGGGGGGAGATAAATATGCTCACAGATCCCAAGATAGATAATAGTTTTTCTTATGAACTTTTAGACCCCCAAGAAGGAGATTATGCCCAGGTTTTTGGATGGCTAAAGGGAATTTTTCCGGGAAGGAGGCTCTTAAAAAGAGGTTTTCCTAAAGGAAGTCCCAAAAGGGAAGGTTTCTGAAGAAAGTCCGGGGAAAGGTCTTGTGTAGCAGAGGCGGAAAAACTTAGTTCAGTTTTGGGTAGATTTTTTTTCACAATTCTCCATGTTAGGAATAAATTTTTTTGTTTAAAAATTTTGCTTTGTTGCTTTTTCTCTTTTGTTTTTGTGTGTTTTACAGTGTGTGGTTAAAAGGGTTTTAAATATGCTAGGGTTTAAATAATTTTTCCCTGTTGCTAATTTTATCCTTATTGATTTTGTGACCTTTTTGTTGTGTGATATTTTTAATGTGTTTTTACCCCAAATTTACCCCATTTTCATTCTAGATGATATATAATTAGAGATGGGCGAATTTCCCGAAATTCGTTTCGTTTCCTTGGGCAATTCTCGGCAAAAAAAAACTTCTTCCAAATTTTACTTTGGCAGAATCAGTTAAAAAACAGCTATTACCCGGGCTGCACAGAGCCTGCGGGGTGCTGAAAAACGTTGCGCAATGTTTAAAATAGAAGAGGGAGCTTGGTTTGGTCTTCATACAATGTTGTTTTTTGTATGACCCAGACTCCGCGCTCTTAGAATCGTTTCACTCAAAAAATTTCCCGGGCACTTAACAGGGAAAACTGACCAAATAACTGAAGCGGAATGTTGCCCGATAAAATATGCCAGAGAAAACTGGAAAAAACAAACTGAGAGCTCGGTGGCAACATTTGAGACAGGTGGAGTGTGGAGGTGACGGGGTTTTGCCACAGCAGCATGAGGGCAGAGAGTGGTTAAGACTTTGGAGGGGGCAAAAACAGGGAAAAGGGCCAGAGTGGAAATGAACAGTGTGGGGGTCCGGCAGCAGCATGAGGTCAGAAGTGGACAATGACAGGTGTGTAGGTCACGCATCAGCCAAGCAGAGCATAGGTCAGACAGTGGGGCAATGACACAGTGGTAGGTCACGCAGCAGCCAAGCAGCAGCATGAGGTCGACGTGGACGATGACACAGTGTGGAGGCCGGCAGCAGCCACAGCAGAGCTGAGGTCAGACATGGCCAAGACACGTGTTAGGCACGGGAGAGCAGCATGAGGGAGGCAGGGGGGCCAAAGACTTCTGGAGGTGCAAAAACAGGAGTAGGCCCCAAAATTGGGGCAATTACACAGTGTGTAGGGCACGCAGCAGCCACAAGCAGCAAAACGGGGCAGGTGGGGGACAATGACACAGTTGGGGGTCAAGGGGAGCAGCCACAGCAGCAGCATGAGGTCAGACGTGGCAAAGCATTCTTGAGGTGGCAAAAACAGGATGGCCCCAGGTGGGGCAAAACACGTGGGAGGTCCCGCAGCCAAGGGAGCAGCATGGGTCAGGCATGGCACAATGACATTCTGGGGTGGGAAAAACAGGGGGGACAAGTGGGACAAAAGACACAGTTGGGGGTCAAGGCAGCAGCCCCAGCACACATGAGGTCAACGTGCACAAAGAAGAGTGTGGGGTGGGTGGTAATAAGTCCCGGTAAAGATGGGTTTGGGGGCAGAGGGGAAAATGTCAGCGTGTGTGGCATCGGCGGGGGGGGCATCAAAATAGTGGCTGAGGCAGGTAGTTTGAACCGAGACTCATTTCTCACAGTTTGGGTGAGGCGACATGGCTGATGTAGTCTGACGCCTAAGGCATTGGTGTGTGGAAATCCAGGCCGATCCACGCCTGATTCATCTTGACAAAGGTCAGTCGTTCAAAATTTCCAGTGGACAAGAGCGTTCTCCAAGGGCTAACGATGGCCCCCGCCGCACTGAACACCCGCTCTGATGCCACACTACTGGCCGGGCATGACAGCTTCTCCACTGCAAACTCGTCAAGTTGCGGCCTCACATCCAGTTTGGCTGCCCAGTAGTCCAGCTGATCTTCTATCTGGGTTGGCAGAGTGCTGTCCTAGTTGGCCTCCACCTGTTGTTCAGGGACTGCTCCAGTCTGCTGCTGCTGCTGGCGACTACCCTCCTCACTAGGCAGGTGAAGGAAGCTGCACATCAGTGACTCCAGACTTAGGTTACTGCTGATGGAGCTGGTACTGCTCTTACCCCTCCACCCTCCCCCAGCAGCCGCGAAAGTAGTACGTGAGCGCTGAGGAACCCCCGGTCAGACCTGTCAGAGGAGGGACGATGCCGCACATAGGCAGCGGCCAACTGATTACGGAGGTTTTCCCTATAGTATTTGAGTTTGTCCTCCCTCTCAATAGCTGGGAAAAAGCTCCCATTTTGGACCGGTAGCGAGGGTCCAAATAGGGTGGAGAGCCAGAAGTCACCCCCCTTCCGGATGCTGACTATTCTGCTGTTACTATCCAGGCAAATAAGCATGCTGCGGGCCATCTGCACAAGTGACTCCAATGGGCTCCCGGCCTCCATTTCCACTGTATACTGCCACGGTGCTTGGGGGTCATCTGCCTCGTCTTCCTCATCTCCATCCACCTCCTCCAGCTGCTCCTGCTCCTCCTCTCTTGTCACCTGGGTAGAAAATCCACTCATTTCACCAGACAATGCTTCTGCTCCAATGTTCCTCCTCCTCCTCCATTTCAGTCCCCACCGGACTCATGTGGCCACGAGATGTAGTCGCCACGTCTCCAGTCCCCTGCCCAGACAGATTTTCCAGCATCTGTTCCAGGACATGAAGCAGTGGAATGACGTTATTCATCCCATAGTCCTGGCGACTGACAAATAACGTCGTCTCCTCGAATGGCCTCAACAACCGGCAGGTGTCACGCATGAGCTGCCACTGGCTGATATCAAAGTTACACAGGGGAGTACTTCTGTCTGCCTAGATCATCAAAAAATCGTTAATGGCCTGTCTCTGTTCATACAGTCGGTCCAACATGTGCAGGCTGGAATTCCAACGGGTGGAAACATCGCATATCAGAGTGTGTTGGGGGAGGCCGTTCTGCCGCTGCAATTCGAGGAGGGTGTTCCTGGCTTTGTACGAATGGATAAAGTGCATGCACAGTTTCCTTACCATTTTCAGAATGTTTTGAAGATTGGTGGAAGACTTCAGGAACCTTTTCACAGGGCGCATGGACCATCCCTCCTCGGTGCAGCGCGGACCCCATGGTCCTCCGATTGTCCGTCACCATGGTTCCGTTTTGCAGTTGGCGCGGAGAAAGCCACTCATCGTTTTCTTGCTGCATGACGAGGAGCAGTTACTCCCCTGTGTGACTTTGTTCGCCGAGGCAAGCCGGGTGTAGAACTGCGTGACACCGCTGTGCCCTACAAAATGTGGTATGATGGAGCAGTACTTGTAGAGGCTGAGATGGTGGTGGAAGAGGGGGGAGGCGACATTGGAGCAGGAGCAGCAAGTTTGACAACGTGGAGGAGAAAGGGGCGTTCCTGTCCAAGTTGTTGGTGTGCCCGGGGCCAGAAGCACATTCCCAGTGGGCCGTAAAGGACATGTACGGGCCCTGACCGTAGTTATACTCCAGACGTCCGCGCTGCCGTGCACCTTGGAAAAAAAACCGATAAGCTTAAGGACTGGCCCACCTTCTGTTCTACATATTTATGAAGTGCTGGTACTAAATTTTGGAAAGAAATTACGGCTTGGAACTCTCCATTGGGCCCTCGGCACAAGCCATTAGTTCTCTGAAGGGTTGCAGAGTCCACCATTTGGAAGGGAGGGACTGCAGTACCAACAATTTGGGACAGGAGCACGGTCAGCTGCTGCACCTTAGGATGGATGGACCATACTGTTGTCTTTTTGCAATCGCCTCGCTGAACGACTGCTGGCGCCATGAGTAGGGAGGAGCGGGAGCATCTGGACGGGGAGATGATGTCAAAGAGAAACAGCTCCCTTCTGCAGAGGTGGGTGGAGCCTTGACGGGCCCTGCCAATGGCATGCGTGCAACTGGGCGTGGGGCTGTTGCTGCGACGGCAGGATGGACCACCACATCGGGCCCACGTTTCTCCCAGGCCACCGGATGGTGACGCTGAAACGTGGTTGACGCAGGGCCGTGGTGCCAACGTTAGCTCCCTGGCCACGCTTCACTTTCTGCTTACAGATTCTACATATACCATATTCGGCTCCTTCCGGTGTCTTAGCAAAGAACTGCCACACCGCCGAGTATCGGATTTTAACCGCCAACGCTCCGCACTGAGTGACTACTGCCCGCCGCTGCCCTCGCTGAGCCCCTGTGCCGCTACTTTGTTTGCCCTGCGAAGCGGGTTTTTTACCCGTGGGCCGTTGGCTCCCGACCTCACACTGCTGCTATCCTGCTGACTCACGGCAAACACGACCCACTTGCTGGCTGCGCCGCTGCCTGACGCCCCCAGCTGACTCCCTCTTCTCCTGACGATGATGAAGCCCTTGCCTAAACCCGGCTCCCAGTGCGGTCGGCTACATCATCATCTATTTGTGTTTCATCGTCACTGCTGTCCTCATCAACGGTCTTGGTATGCAGAGGCTGACCCCTCACAACATGACCTCCCATGCCACTATCAACATCTATACTGTGCAGCCTATTGCAAGAAGCAGGGGTTATTGGCCCCATTTCTTCACTGCCAAGTAGCTGCTGACTGCCCTCCTCAAATTGTTCATCCTCGCTATATAGTGGAGCGTAGACCAGACCACATAGTAGTTCTCTGGCGGAGGGAACCGGATGGGACAGAGGCGGGGTGAGGACCGGTGAGGGCCGCTGACCCGCTCTCCGCGCCATGCCAACTAAGGGTTGTGTCTGACGTTCCCCACCGAACTTGGGTGGGGTTGTCAGATGTCATCTGGGAGGAAGTGGATGACCTAGTCAACCAATCAAGAACCCTGGGGTTGCTGAACAACACACGCTAGATGACAGCGGCAGTTGTGGGGCCCCACCGAGTGACCCCTGCTGCGACGTCCCCTTGCTTTTGCTCGACCTGGGTCCTGAAGTTTTTTGCCTCTGCCACTCGCAGGTGAAGAGCCTGCCACCTCTCTGTCTGACATACTGGGTTTTTTCTAGAATGTACAAAACACTGATTTTTATGAAGATATCGTATATGGATAAATACACACCCCCGTATTTGACGCCAAATGAACCCACTAAGAGGCTTGGGTAACCCTTGGATATAAATTGCGCTCCACAAATGGGCAGGAAAAATTGACTTGTATGTGCCGTTTAAAAACTCTGTGTATTTTACTGAATATAAGAGCACAAACAGGCTTAATTAACCTTCGGATATGAATTATGCTACAGAATTTCTTCTGTGGCGGTGAAAAACAAAGTTTCTTTTACTGAGTACAACTGCAGAACAACGCTTAATTAACCCCTGGATGTAAATTGCGCAAAAGAATTGAGCAACCACAAACTAGTAGCTTTGTAGCGTGTTACAATTGCGTGTTTTCTACGCTACACAACAAGAGATAAAATTGTAATTAACCTTCGCTTGTGAATTATGCTACAGGAAAAATGTATATATTTTGGCGTTGAAAATGACGGTTTCTTGGGGTCAGCACACCAGCAAAACAATGCTTAATTAACCCCTGGATGTAAATTGCGCAAAAGAATTGAGCAACCACAAACTAGTAGCTTTGTAGCGTGTTACAATTGCGTGTTTTCTACGCCACACAACAAGAGATAAAATTGTAATTAACCTTCCCTACTGAATTCTGATACAGGAAAAATTTTTATTATATGGCGTTGAAAATGACGGTTTCTTGGGGTCAGCACACCAGCAAAACAACGCTTCATTAACCCCTGGATGTAAATTGCGCAAAAGAAATGAGCAACCACAAACTAGTAGCTTTGTAGCGTGTTACAATTGCGTGTTTTCTACGCCACACAACAAGAGATCAAATTGTAATTAACCTTCGCTTGTGAATTATGCTACAGGAAAAATGTATATATTTTGGCGTTGAAAATGACGGTTTCTTGGGGTCAGCACACCAGCAAAACAACGCTTAAATAACCCCTGGATGTAAATTGCGCAAAAGAATTGAGCAACCACAAACTAGTAGCTTTGTAGCGTGTTACAATTGCGTGTTTTCTACGCCACACAACAAGAGATAAAATTGTAATTAACCTTCGCTTGTGAATTATGCTACAGGAAAAATTTATATATTTTGGCGTTGAAAATGACAGTTTCTTGGGGTCAGCACACCAGCAAAACATTGATTAATTAACCCCTGGATGTAAATTGCGCAAAAGAATTGAGCAACCACAAACTAGTAGCTTTGTAGCGTGTTACAATTGCGTGTTTTCTACGCCACACAACAAGAGATAAAATTGTAATTAACCTTCGCTTGTGAATTATGCTACAGGAAAAATGTATATATTTTGGCGTTGAAAATGACGGTTTCTTGGGGTCAGCACACCAGCAAAACAACGCTTAATTAACCCCTGGATGTAAATTGTGCCAAACAATTGGGCCACCACAAACTAGTAGCTTTGTAGCGTGTTACAATTGCGTGTTTTCTACGCCACACAACAAGAGATAATATAGTAATTAATGATCGTGAGGTCATTATGCTACAGGAAGGATTGATATATTTTGGCGTTGAAAATGACGGGTTCTTGGGGTCAGCACACCAGCAAAACAGCGCTTAATTAACCCCTGGATGTAAATTGCGCAATAAAATTGAGCAGCCAAAAATGAAGTGGTATTTGTATTGTAAAAACGCTGTTTCTTTAAATGAATACAACAGGAACTGGCTTAGATCCCACTTAGATATTGAATGTATATGCAGCTGCAGTGGACGCACACTGGATTTCAGATCCAATACCCCAAAAAATCAGAAATAGAACATTAAGAGAACAGTCTCTGAGACAAGCTGAGACACCCCACAAAAATCGCTGTATAAAAATCAGTTCTTCAGTGAGAGCTATCACAATCATCCGCGGCAGCACCTTCCCTGATGAGCACAGTGAGAGGAGTGTGAGCTCCCGGCGTCACGCCAGGACGAAAATAGTGCGGTGACGTCACAGAATCCCGCCGGTCTCTGATTTGCTTCATCTCTGCACATGTCATGCAGGCTATGCCCTTCTTCCTCCCAGAGTGCTTTGCCCCATGTAGCGCCATGTGCTCGCAGCCATTTTATCAATTTAAAAGCACACTTCGTTCACCCGAAGTCCCCCAAACTTCGACTTCGTTCCGAACCGAAGTTTTCCTGAAATTCTAAACGAATTCCACTTCGTTAGAATCGATTCGCCCATCTCTATATATAATCTTTTTAAATATATATTTTTATTAGTGTGCTTTCTTTGCTGACCGTTCCCTTAGAATCTAGGCAAGGATATTGTTGTTGTTCAAAATTATTATTCTTGAAAATAAATATTAATTATTAACAATATGCCTTATAACACTACATGTTTAGATCGCCAAGACCTGTGAAAGTTGTTTTTTTTATTGGTTGTGAATAGTAGAGAGGAGCAAACTACAAAATGTTCTAGTTCAAGTCGAACTTTGAACAGCAGTGGTGTTCAGTTCAAGGTTCGACTCAAACTCGAATGTAAAACCCATTAAAGTCATTGAGATATGATGTTCGGGTTAATTTTTATACCTATGTTGTAGGTAAAATGTATGAAGGTTTACTCAGAGATGCTATCCTGGAGTATCTCACTGACAATAAATGTATAACGCCGTTCCAGCATGGGTTTATGAAGGATCGGTCCTGTCAGACTAATCTCATCAGCTTCTATGAGGAAGTCAGTTCCAGACTGGATTGGGGTGAGGCACTGGATGTCATATATCTAGATTTTTCTAAAGCATTTGATACGGTGCCACATAAAAGGTTGGTAAATAAAATGAGAATGCTTGGACTGGGGGAAATGTGTGCAAGTGGGTAAGGAACTGGCTCACTGATAGAAAAACAAAGGGTAGTATTAAACGGTACATACTCAGACTGGATTGCTGTTACTAGTGGGGTACCACAAGGGTCAGGATTGGGACCTATCCTCTTTAACATTTTCATTAATGATCTTACACAGGGATTACACAGTAGAATATCGATCTTTGCAGACGATACTAAGCTCTGTAAAGTAATCAACACAATAGAGGATAATGTGTTATTACAAAGGGATCTGGATAAGTTGGAGGCCTGGGCAGGGAAATGGCAGATGAGGTTTAATACAGATAAATGCAAGGTTATGCACTTGGGGAAGAGAAATCCATTACATGACTACATGTTAAATGGAAAAGGCTGGGTAAAAGTGACATGAAGAAGGACTTGGGAATCCTGGTGGACAGTAAACTTAATTGTAGCAGCCAGTGTCAGACAGCAGCTGCCAAGGCAAATAGGATCATGGGGTGCATTAAAAGGGGCATAGATGCACATGATGAGAACATTATTCTCCCATTATACAAGTCACTGGTTAGACCACACATGGAATATTGTGTACAGTTTTGGGCACCAGTGCACAGGAAAGACATTGTAGAGCTTGAACAGGTACAAAGGCGGGCAACAAAAATAATAAAAGGACTGGGTGGACTACAGTACCCAGAAAGATTAGCAAGATTAGGGTTATTTAGTTTAGAGAAAAGACGGCTTCGGGGGGACATAATAAATATGTTTAAATACATCAAAGGTCAATATAGAGATCTCTCCCAAGATTTATTTATACCCAGGGCTGTATCTAGAACAAGGGGGCATCCTCTACGTCTTGAGGAACGAAAGTTTCTACATAAACATAGAAAGGGATTCTTTACTGTAAGAGCAGTGAGACTATGGAATTCTCTGCCAGAGGGACTTGTCATGGTGAATTCAATAACGGAGTTCAAAAATGGTTTGGATGCATTTCTGGAGCGTAATAATATAACAAGTTATAGTGTCTAGGATTCAGGAGAGGGGTCATTGATCCAGGGATTTTTCTGATTGCCAGATTGGAGTCGGGAAGGAATTTTTCCCTAAAATGAGGACAATTGGCTTCTACCTCATTGGCTGTTTTTGCCTTCCTCTGGATCAACACCTAAGCAAAACAGGCTGAACTGGATGGACGTCTTGTCTTTTTTCGGCCTTACAAACTATGAAACTATGAAACTATACAGATGAGGAGAAGCTGGAATTATCATCCATAACAGCTGGATATTTGGAACAACTTAGGGCCACATGTATGAAACGGTTTTTGGTCTAAAGCTCTATTTTTCCCCATAGAAACCATGGGGAAAAAAGAGAGTTTTAGACCAAAACCGTTTTATACATGTGGCCCTTAGTGAAGAAAATTTGGCTCTAAGAGTGACAGAAAAAAATTGAGAGGATACAATACTTAAAGGGGTAGTCTCACTACATTGATTCATCTTACCTCAGTCCTGTTTTCTTGGTTTCACTTTGAATTCAAAGAAATGCTTACTGACTTCCACTATGCTGCAGTAAAAGCCAGTTCTGTAGCTATAGCAAACAATGCTGGCAGCATATCAGAATAGATCAAACAGGTCTGTAGTTATAGTGACCTGAGTAGCTGATGCAGCACATAAAGAGGGGCTATCTCAGATTAGGTAGGACACTGTTAATGGACACATATTGCAAAGTGTCTTGTTTTTGCAAGACCTTTAGCATAAAAAGCAATCCTTGTATAGAGACAACCCCTTTAATTTCTTTCAATGGCTAACTGAAAATATTAGGACAGCTTGCAAGCAGAGGCATAGCTATAGGAGATGCAGCGGTAGCAGCTGCTATGGGGCCCTACATCCTTTGACACATAAGAACTGGTATTGGAAATGGCACATGGTAACTGGCAGGAAACCCATTTCACTTTTTGCACCAGGGCCCAAGAACTTGAATTTATGTCTCTGCAGGCTTGACTAGATTATATGAGAGTACCATTGGTGGCATTCTTGAAATGTAATGATGTCGAACACCTGGAAATATAGGAATATTCACAGGGTGCTTGTGGAAGGGATATCCAGTCCCATAGTCCATAAATAAATGAAAAAAATCCACAGCACACCACAATATTGCAATAAGTGATATTGATATATTTCAAACATGCAAGAAGACAGATCTCCAGAGTATTTTTCAACAGCAGTTGAGCTCCAGCGGTGCCTCCGTTCCTCTATTCTCAGACAATTCTGATGAAGGCCTTACTGGCCGAAAAAGTTTAAATAATTATGTCTGAATTATATATCCATAATCAACTGCTGTTGAAAAATACGCTGGAGATCTGTCTTCTTGCACGTTTGAAATAAATCACTATCACTTAATGCAATATTGTGGTGTGCTGTGAATCTTTCGTTTATTTAAGTATCATTGGTGGCAGTGTGAACATGCCAATGGGGAACATGGAGGTGCCGGTTTGACTAAATTAGACGGAAGTACCATTGGTGGCAGCGAGAACATGGGAATGGGGAACATGGAGGTTCATCTGTCAAGGGCTTTTTGATGTTTTTGGACTTAGTCTGGATCCATTCAACTTCTGGGTGTTCAAACAGGATGAATGGCCTGAGCTTGCTTTACACGCCATAGACGTTTTTTTCCTGCCCAGCAGCCAGTTTTATCTTGGAACACACATTCAGCAAAGCTCATGGGGTGATAACTGACAGACGTATCTGCCTTACCCCTGACAATGTGGATTGTTTGACAGTCTTAGCTCTCACTTTCAGCGTTCGCACCCTGCTTCAGCACGAAAGGCAGCGTTGCTGTGTGATCTGGGCCTCCCCATCAAACGTCTGATATGTGATATGGCAATTCCACCCTCCACATGCTCCAGCGATTGTGGCAGCAGCGTAATGCCCTTATTCAGTATGAAATGTCGCATGCCCTGAATAGCAGTGTTGCGGACCTCCGGGTTTTGACCCATAGAGAGTGGAGACAGTTGAAGGACCTCTGCACCATCCTTAGCAGTTTTGAAGTGGCCACAAAAATGGTCAGTCAGGACAATGCCCTTGTCAGCAGGACTGTTCTGGTTATATTTTTACTGGAACAAGCATTAGGCACTCTGCGGCAGCAGGTCCCAGCAGTGATGGAGGAGGAGGAGGAGAAGGAAGAAGAGGCGGACATAGAGCCTTACTTTCCGGAGGATGTAGAAGGCCAAACTCTTTCGCAATTGCTTAGGTCTTCTTTAGGCGGTGGTTCTAGGTCGAGGGCAGGTGCAGGACAGCAGTTCAGCTCACAGATTAGAGCACATGGGGCTATCCAGGGCTCTGGTGACGTTCAGGATCATGAAGTGGAGGAGGATGAGGAGGCAGGGGTAGACACCACTGTTACTGATTACCCTTCAATGGTAAGAGGTTGGCACATATTACAGGAGGAGGAGGAAGAGGAGGAAGATCCCGTTAGTGCCCCTTGACCCCAAGGCTTGTGAGATTCCGGCGGCATCTAACATATAAGTGCTTGGGTGTGACATTTAGAGATGGGCGAATGTCTCAACAATTCGATTCGCCGAGTACGACGAATTTTTCGACAAAATTTGTTTCGACTCGAATAAATTTGCGAAAAATCACGTTAAAAAACAACTATTTCCTGGCTGGAGAGAGCCTGTAGGGTGTTGTAGAACATTGTGCCATGCTCAAATATGCAGAGGGAGCTTGGTTTGGTCTTCATACAATGTTGTGTTTTAGTATGACACGCACATGACTGCCACCACTCTTAGAATCACTTCACTCTAAACTTCCCTGGGCACTTATGGGGGCAAAACTGACCAAAAAACTGAAGCAGGAATGTAGCCTGAGAAAGTCATGGCAGCGCCAGCTGGAAAAAAAAAAAAATCTGAGGGCTAAGATCCTACCATAGCGTCAAAGAACACAGAAGTAGGTTACTTGAGCGGGCATAGGTCTCAGCATAGTAAGGGGACATCACAGAAGGGGTCACTCCATGAGGCCAGAGCTTTAAACCGTCACAGAATATAACAGAACCTGTTCTGATAAATGCTGATACATGTAGAGGCTCCCGGAAAGAGTGGAGAGGGTGTCGTCAGTAATTTTGCGTTGACGTCCCTGATCATTTTGCCCTTCCTTTCATCTGTCAGTGTCCGCTTTCAATCAGTCAATAATCCATCAGTATTACTAAGGCCAAAAACAAACAGGAGTTGATCCAAAACAGAGATGACCAGTAAATGGGATATTTGCATGTCTTCTGTATTCTGTATCAACTCCTGCTTTTGGCTAGACAATCCTGATCCTTCCCATTCCTTCTGACAGGTGAAAAGAAGGGGAAAACCAAACATAGTTGCAATGTCACTGTCACGGTCGGAGATAGTGGATCCTCTGGACCACCGCAAGTGATGGCGTAAGCCACGCCAGGGAGCGGAATCTAAGTAGGTCCTGGTTTTCACCAGAGCCCGCCGCAAAGCGGGATGGACTTGCTGCAGCGGGATTCTACCAGGTCGCTACAACTGATGTGACTTGCTTGCGGAGGCAGCCGAGGTGTAGCGTGGTACAAAATCGTCAGGCAGGCTCGTTGTCGGGGACAGGCAGAAGGTCAGGACAGGCGGCTATGGTTCGTAGTTGTGGACAGGCAGAAGGTCAGGGCAGGCGGCAAGATTCGTGGTCGAGAAATGGAAGCAAATGGTACGGTACACGGTAAGCAGAACAGGGCTTAGGAGCACTTTCTCTATAGGCTATAGGCACTAAAGATCTAGCACAAGACTCAGGAAGGAGCAGGTTTAAATAAGGGCAGTGACCGGCAATACTCAATTACTGATGCACTGGCCCTTTAAATTTCACAGAGACGGCACGCGCATGCCCTAGGGAGTGGGGACGCGCGCGCTGGGAGACTGGAGCTGCAGCAGGAGCGCGGCCGAGTAAGTAGGCAGGTACCCGGCCGGCAGGTGAGCGTGCCCACCGCCCGACATGCGGCGGTGCCACTCGTGCAGGAACCACGGGTGTGCCTGCGACCCGGGACGGGGTTGCAGGCCCACCCCTGACAGTTCCCCCCCCGGCGGCCGCCCCCGCATTCTGGCCTGAAGGAACGTGTGTATGATGTTACAGTACAGAATATTGTCCTCTGGCTCCCAGAACCTCTCTTCGGGCCCGAACCCCTTCCAGTCAATGAGAAAAAAACGCTTCCCTCTGACTGTCTTCATATCTAGAATCTCCTTTACCGTAAAGACATTGGTCCACTATTCATATGCACCCGCAAAGAAATTAATCATAATCAAATGCTTAATCAAATCGTATAAATTTATTCTGAGGCGACCAACTTAGACATAAACGTTTTCGGTCTAATTTAGACCTTCATCAGATGTGTCGCTCTTATTGTGTGCAAAAGTAGGACCGGCGGGTTATTGAAAGCAGGTACACTGGCCGCAGCTCAGATGCAAGCACCTCAGAATAAATTTATACGATTTGATTAAGCATTTGATTATGATTAATTTCTTTGCGGGTGCATACGAATAGTGGATTTTGTTACTTATGTACATACCCAGCAATTGTAAACAATATAAACAGAAGGTGCCAAGCAACTGATATTATATGTAAAGACATTGGTGGCATCGGCCTCAGGAGTGGGAGGAGCAAGTACCCGAGAGAAGCGATTTAGGATGAACCGGTTTCAGAAGAGAGACATGGAAGGAGTTCGGGACCCCCCTTTAGTGGGAGGAAGGCGGAGCTTGTATGTCACTGGATTAATGCGCTTAAGCACCTCGAACGGACCCGGGAAAACCGGGGACCCAGTTTTTTAGCTGGGAACCTTGAAATGGATATATTTAGCCCGCAAACTACACCTTGTCACCAGGAGAAAAGATCGGCGGGGTCTTCGCTTTTTGTCAGCTTGCGCCTTGGTACGAGCAGAAGCCTGGAGTAGAGAATGGTGCGTCTGTTTCCAGATAGCTGTCAGGTCCTGGACCAGCTCCTCCATGGCAGGGACCTCAGAGGGTACAGAAAGGGGGAGGGGTGGGCGGGGATGTCGCTCGTAGACACTAAAGAAAGGAGCAGCTCCCGCAGACTCCGAGTCCAAGGTGATAGGAAAACTCCGCCCAGAGCAAAAACTGGGACCAATCATCCTGAGTGTGGAGACAAATGGGCGCAAATAGCAGCCTAGGGTCTTGTTAACTCTCTCCACCTGCCCATTAGACTGGGGGTGGTAGGCCGAAGAAAAGTCCAGTTTCAGCTGGTTACAGAGGGAGCGCCGGAATCTGGAGACAAATTGGACACCCCGGTCCCACACTATGTGCCAAGGACTGACAATGCAAGGGGCTGAGGGTAGACCCGGCAGAGGAATAAAGTGAGACATTTTTGAAAACCGGTCTGTAACCACCCAGATCACGGTGTTACCAGCGGAAGGAGGGAGATCCGTGATAAAATCCATGGCCACATGGGTCCAAGGACAGCTGGTTATCGGTAGTGGAAGGAGCAGACTTGCCGGCTTGAGACGAGGGTACTTGTTCCGGGCACAGGAAGCGCAGGTCTCCACGAACTCACAAACATCCTGGACTAGACCCAGCCACCAGTAAAATCGAGAGGTGAGGGAGCAAGACCTCTGCAATCCTGGGTGCCCCGCCATACGGGAGCAATGACCCCATGACAGTATCTTCTTCCGAAGAGCTGGGCGAACGTATGTCTTGCCGGGAGGAATACGTTGTAGGTCTACAGGTGTGGCAGAGATAAGCCGTTCTGGAGGGATAATGTGCCGTGGATGGACTTGTCCCCAGTCACATCCGAAGCACGGGAGAGAGCGTCGGCCTTGACATTTCGTTCCGCAGGGCGAAAATTATTGAAAAAATTAAATCGGGAAAAGAAGAGGGACTAACGAGCCTGGGGTGGATTTAAGCGTTGAGCCGTCTGGAGATATAACAGGTTTTTATGGTCGGTATAGATGCTGACTGGGTGACGAGCCCCCTCCAAGAGATTCCGCCATTCTTCCAGGGCCAGCTTGATGGCCAGTAACTCCCGGTCGCCGATTGAGTAATGCCTTTCTGCAGAGGAAAAACTTTTAGAGGAAAAACCGCAAGTGAGGGTCTTGCCTTTGGGCCCTTTCTGGGAGAGAACGGCCCCGGCCCCCAACGAGGAGGCGTCAACCTCGAGGAAAAATGGTTTCTCTGTATCTGGCCGGGAGAGCACAGGCACAGAGGTGAAGGCAGACTTTAACTTGGTTTAAGGCTTCCTCTGCCGCTGTGGCCAGAGCTTTGGTTGGGTTTCTTCTTGATCAATGCCACTATGGGAGATACCAGCGAGGGGAAATGGTATTGCCTGTAATAGTTGGCGAACCCCAGGAATCTCTGTATGGCTCGGATACCCACGGGGCGCGGCCACTGTAGGACGGCAGACAACTTAGCCCGGTCCATCTGCAGGCCCCTGTCAGAAATGATGTAGCCGAGGAATGGTAGGCTCTGTTGATGGAAGAGACACTTCTCGAGCATAGCATAGAGGCGGTTGGCCCTTAGATGTCTGAGGACCTGTCGTACATGAACTTGATGGGACTCAAGGTCGGGAGAGAACACCAGAATATCATCCAGGTAGACAACCACGCACGTGTACAGGAGGTCCCGGACTATGTCATTGAAAAATTCTTTGGGAAGGGCATCTGGGGCATTGGCAGATTCCCAAGGGCATGACCAGGTAATCGAGTGCCCGTCGCGAGTTTTGAAGGCGATCTTCCATTCATCACCTTCACATATCCGTATGAGGTTATAAGCCCCTCTCAGGTCCAGTTTAGTAAAAATCTGAGCACTTCGTAGCCGGTCAAAAAGCTCAGTGATCAGGGGCAGAGGATAGCGGTTCTTTACCATGATCTTGTTGAGCCCTCGATAGTCTATGTAAGGACGTAGGGTACCATCCTAGCCACGAAAAAGAACCCGGCGCCAGCTGGAGAGGAGGACTTGCGAATGAACCCCTTCTGGAGATTCTCCTTGATATAGGTAGACATAGCCAAGGTCTCAGGTACTGACAGGGGGTAAACCCTGCCACGTGGAGGTGACATCCCGGGCAGAAGATCAATAGGACAGTCATAGGGACGATGGGGCGGCAAAGTCTCAGCTTGCTTCTCGGAGAAGATGTCTGCAAAGGCTTGGTACGTTGCGGGAAGGCCCGCCAGAGGCTTAGAAGGCACTGGAGAAGCGTTAAGCACCGGGAGAGGTGCCACCAAACAGCGAGACTGAAACTCCGAACCCCAACTCAAGACTTTGACCATCTGTCAGTTGAGCACGGGAGCATGCCGCTGCAGCCACGGGGGACCCAGGAGAATGGACGAGGAAGAACGGGGTAGCACGTAAAACGCACGTCTCTCCTTGTGCAGGACCCCTACTTGTAGGACCAGAGGCTCAGTGTGGAACCGAATTGGATCCCTGAGAATCTCTGAGAATCTCTCCACTGACAGAGGAGACGAGTAGGGGCTTCTCCAGGCGGATCACAGGGAGATTATGCTGGGACACCAGGGCAGCGTCCAAGAAATTTCCAGCCGACTCAGAGTCCAGGAAAGCAGCAACGTGAAACTGGGAACCTGACCCAGTGCCGATGATCACGAGCATGGTCAGGCGAGGAGAGGCCTAGTTGCGCCCTTCCCGAACGCTGAGGGCGCAGTGGGCAGGATCTGCGGAAATGGTCTGAACTGCCGCAGTACAGACAAAGACTCCCATTTTGGACCGGTAGCGAGGGCCCAATAGGGTGGAGAGCCAGAAGTCATCCCTCTGCCAGATGGTGACTATTCGGCTGTCACTAGCCAGGCAAATCAGCATGCTGCGCGCCATGTGCGCAAGTGACTCTAGGGACTCCCTGCCTCCATCAACACTGTATACTGCCATGGTTTCTTGGGGGGTCATCTGCCTCGTCTTCCTCATCTCAATCTACCTCCTCCAGCTGCTCCTGCTCCTCCACTCCTGTTATCTGGGTAGAAGAAAAACCACTAATTTCCCCAGACAATGCTTGTGCTCCAATGTCCTCCTCCTCCTCCAGTTTAGTCCCCACCGGACTCATGTGGTCGCGAGATGTAGTCGCCATGTCTCCAGTCCCCTGACCAGAAAGATTTTTCAGCATCTGTTCCAGGACATGAAGCAGTGGAATGACGCTATTCATCCCGTAGTCCTGGCGACTGACAAATAGCGTCACCTCCTCAAATGGCCTCAGCAAATGGCAGGTGTCACGCATGAGCTGCCACTGGCTGACATCAAAGTTACACAAGAGGATGTTCTCCTGTCTGCCTGGATCATCAAAAAATCGTCAATGGCCTTTCTCTGTTCATACAGTCGGTCCAACATGTGCAGGCTGAAATTCCAACGGGTGGAAACATCGCATATCAGTGTATGTTGGGGAAGGCCATTCTCGCCTCCCACTCGAGGAGGGTGCCTGGCTTTGGGAATGGAAGAAGTGATGCACGGTTCCTGGCCTTTTTCAGAATCTTCTAAAGGGATCGGTGGAACACTTCAGGAACCTTTTCTAAACCAATTGAACACGTGTGCCAGGGCAAGGCGCATGGCCATCCTCCTCGGTGCAGCGCAGACACCATGTTCCTCCCGTTGTCTGTCACCAGGGTTTTCCCGATTTGCAGTTGGCGCGGAGGAAAAAACCACAAATCGATTTCTTTCTGGGATGACGCGGAGCATTCCTCTCCTGTGTGACCATTCTCCGAATCAAGCCGGTGTAGAACTGCGTGACACCGCTGTGCCCTACAAAATGTGGTATGATGGAGCAGTATTGTGGGGGCTGGATAGGTGGTGGTGGTGGTGGAGTAGGAGGCGGACATTGGTGCAGGAGCAGCAGTTTGACAATGTGGAGGAGAAAGCGGCGTCTCCTGTCCAAGTTGTTGGGTGGGCTGGGAAAGGAAGCACTTCACCAGTGGGCCTAAAGGACTGTATGGCCCTGCCAGTTACAGCCCGACCCCCGTGTTTTCCGTGCTCTTGGGAACAAACCGTTTACTCAAGGACTGGCCCCTTCAGTTCTACATATTGTGAAGGGTGTAGAAATTACGGCTTGGAACCTCCATCGGGCCCTCGGCCGGTTTTTCATTCTCCCGAAGGGGTGCAGAGCCCCATTGGAAATGGAGGGACGCTTTATCAAAAAACTTGGAAAGGACAGGTCAGCTTCTGCCCTTAGGAGGGTTGGACGCTACGTTGTTCTTTGCAATCGCCTCGTTAAAACGATGCTGGGGCAATGAGTAGAGGGCAGGGCATCTGGAAAACCGGGGAAATGTGGCAAAGAGAAACAGCCCCCTTTCTGCAGGGGTGGTGGAGCCTTGAGGGTTGAATGGCATGCATGCCACTGGGGGTTTCCTTTCCCTGGGGGCGGGAAGACCCCCACTTTTGAGCCATTTTCCCCCAGACCAGGGGATTGACGCTCATTGTTGACGCGGGCCGGGGGTCCCAAACTTTAGCCCCGGGCCAGCTTCACTTTTGCCACAGATTTACAATCCCCATTTTCGGCTCCCCGGTGTCTTAGCAAAGAACGCCACCCCGCCGAGTATCGATTTTACCGCCAACGCTTGCATGAGTAAATACTTCCCCGCTCCTCGTTGAGCCCCTGTGCCCTATATCTTGGGACCTGCGAAGGGGGTATTTACCCCGGGCCCGCTTGACTCCCACCTCGCCTGTGCTACCCTGCTGAACCCCAGCCACACTATCACTTTTGGCCGCCGCTGCCTGACGCAAGCGACGCCTCTTCACCTGACGATGATGAACCCTTGTTCACCCGCTCCCAAATGCGGTCGGTAATCATCATTGTTTTTTGTTTGATCTTTACTGTGGCTCCTCAAGTCTTTGGGATGCGAGGCTGACCCTCCAAAAATGACCCCAGCCTCCTCCACATTATACTTTTCCACCTACTGCAAGAAAGAGGGATATTGGCGCCATTTCTTCATGCCAAGTAGCTGCTGACTGCCCCTCAAATTGTTTTATCCTCGCTGTAAGGGCGCGAGCCCAGCCACTAGTAGCTCTGACTGAGTGAACCGGTGGGACAAACGGGTTAGGACAGGTGAGGGCGCTGACCATTTCCCCCGGGCCATGCCAACTAAGGGTTGTGTCTGACTTTTTCCATGATCTTTGGGTGGGGGGGTAATGTTATCTGGGAGGAAATGGATAAACCTGTAACCAAACAAAGAACCCTTGGGTTTCTGGCCCAAAACATGGCCGCTAGATGACACCGGCAGTTTGGCCTCACCGGGGTGACCCGCTGTGATGTCCCCTTACTGTGATGCGACCTGTGCCTGTCCGGGAATGTTTGTGCCACTGCCACCCGCATGTGAGAGCCTGCCACCTCTCTGTCTGACATACTGTTTGTTCTAAAATATACAGAAAACTGTTTAATGAAGATACCCTGTATTGATAAATAAAAACACCCTGTTTTTTGAACTCCAAATGAACACACTAACAGGCTTGGCTAACCCTTGGATATAAACTGTGCAAAAGAATTGAGCAGCCAAAAATTAACTCGTATGTGGCGTGTTAAAACGCTGTGTATTTTATTGACTAACAAAGCAGAAACACGCTTAATTAACCCTTGGATATAAATTGCGCAAAAGAAATGAGCTGCCAAAAATTAACAGCTATGTAGCGTGTTAAAACAATGTGTATTTTACTGACTACAACAACAGAAAAACACTTAATTAACCTTCGGATATGAATTATGCTACAGGCAAAATTTCTTCTTTGGCGTTGAAAAATACCGTTTTTTTTACTGACTACAACAGCATGGCGTCCATACTTATAGTGCAGTGACATCACAGAATCCCGCCGGTCTCTGATTGGGCTTCATCTCTGCACATGTAAATTTGGCTACTCCTTTCTTCCTCCCAAAGTTCTTTGCTCCATGTAACGCCATGTGCTCGCAGCCATTTTATCAATTGAAAATATGCTTCTTTCCCGCGAATCATCCCAAACTTCAACTTCGTTCAGAATCGAAGTTTTCCTGAAATTCTAATCGATTCGCCCATCTCTAACTATAACTTAATGGAAACGCTGAATAAAATGAAAAAAAAAAAAATGGCATCACCAGACTCATCCTAACATGGAGAACACGAATAGCATACAATTTCTACAGTACATCACATTCATAAAAATGTACCTCCACCAAAAATTGCACAATTAAAGCTTCTTTCTCCCATCCCACTCTACAAAGAATTTTGTTGGTGGGGCAGAAAAAAGCTGGCATGAGTTTCCTAGGTTAGGTAAAGCAGGGACTCAGGTGTCTGATGACAGCCAGCATCAATGTTTTAATGGACAAAACTGGAAAAAGACTCAGGACCGGGCTGTTTAGCCCATTAGATGTCACAGTGAATAGTGGGCTCAGAGGGAGGGTGTTCCCTCTGTCCTACAATAGCACCCTTTGGGACGTGTTTGCAGGAAGCCAAAGGGATTGAACTCATCTAGGTCTGCCTTCTGTGTGTGGATAAAGCAGAATTCAGCTTGATCGTTATTAATGATGAGTAGAAATGAGCAAATCTATTCTAACGAAGTGGAATTCATTTAGAATTTCAGGAAAACTGTGGTTCTGCACGAAGCCGAAGTTTAGGGTGATTTCGCGGGAACAAAACTTTTTTTTTATTGGTAAAAGGGCTGCGAGCACAGGCTTACATGGGGCAGAGAACTGGTGGGAGGAAAAAAGCAACACCCCTCAAGACATGTTGCAGGCATGAAGCCAATCAGCAACCAGCGGGCTTCTGTGACGTCACAGCCCTATAAATATGGATGCCATCTTAAATCCTCACACTTATCACAGTCTGTCCTGGCATAAGCATCTAGCTGCTACTGCTGCTCTGCTATTTAATTAATTATAAAACAGACTGCTTTTATCCACCAACGTTCTGTATCTGCTGCTCCATAGAAGTCATTCTAAAAGAAACTGCTTTTGTCAGAGACTGGGGCCAAAGAGTTTCAAAAGTGGTTCAGTTGCACACATTTGTTTTGTTTGGGGTATTTACCGGGCCCAGGGTGGGTTTTTATTCCCCCCCTATACGCCTAAATTTCATCTTTCACTTCTGTAGGATATTTAATATTCCAGGGTTAATTAAGCATGTTGTTGTTGGGTTTATTTGGAGTAAAGTAAAGGTTTTTTTTTCCCCCATACACGCTTAAAGGTCATCTGTTCATTTCTGTAGGGTATTTAAATTTTCCCAATTTTAATTAAGCCTTTGTTTGTGGGTTTATTTGGGGGAAAAATCAGTGTTTTTTTTTTTCCCCTATACACGCTTAAATTTCATCTGTTCATTTTTTGTAGGGTTTTTTAATATAAAAGGTTTATTAAGCCTGTTGTTTGGGGGTTTTTTTTGGGAAAAAAACAGGGTGGTATTTATCTATACAAAAAATTTTTCATTAAACAGAGTTGAAAATTTTTTTGTAAAAACAGTATTTAAAAGAGAGGGGTGGTCTTTCATATGAAAGTGGCAGTGGCACAAACTTTCCTGGAGCAGGCACAGGTCGCACCACAGTAGGGGACATCGCAGCAGGGGGACTCGATGGGGCCAGAATCCGGTTCACACGGCCGGTTGTGACCAAAAACCCAAGGGTTTTTGATTGGTTGATAGGTCACCCACTTCCCCCCAGATGACATTGACAACCGAGCCAAAGAGTCGGGGGGAACGTCAGACACAACCCTTAGTTGGCAGGGCCCCGGGGGCGTGTCAGCGACCCTCACCTGCCTAACCCACCTCGCCCATTCGGTTCCCCTCAACCAGAGATCTACTATGTTGTCTGGGCTCGCGCCCAATACACAAGGACGAACTCTTTGAGGACAGTCAGCACAAAGGGGCAGCGAAGAGGTGGGGCAGACATCCGTTGCTTCTTGCAGTAGGGGGGAAAATGTAATTGGGGGAGAGTGGCATGGGAGGTTAGTTGCAAGTAGTCAGGCTCTCATACTGAGAGCATTGAGGAAAATAGCAGTGACGGGTAAACACAAATCGATAACGATCGCACTAGGGAGCCGGGTGAAGCAAGGGCTTCATCATCATCATCGAGAGAAGAGGGTGTCAGCTTGCTTGTCAGGCAGCTGCGCAGCCATCAAGTCGCTGGTGTGGCCGTGAGTCAGCAGACTGGCAGCAGTGCGAGGTCTGGAGCCAAACAGCCATGGGGTAGAAAACCCGAATCGCAGGTCCAAGAAATCAGCGACACATGGCTCCACCAGGCACCAAAGGGGTAGTCACTCAGTGCGGAGCGTGGGTGGTAAAACAAACCACTTGCGGGTGGCAGTTTTTTGCTAAGACACCGGAAGGCTGAGCATGTGTATATTTAGAATCTGTGGGCAGAAAGTGAATTGTTTTGGGCCGGGGCTAACGCCCACGGCCCTGCTTTTAATACATGCAGCGTCCATCCAGTGGCCTGGGAAAAGTTGTCTCAGTGTGGTGGTCCATCCCGTCACAGCAACAGCAGCAGAACCCAGTGGCATGCATCCTTGCAGCCATCAAGGCTCCACCACCCTGAGGAAGGTTGCTGTTTTTCTTTTCCCATCATCTCCCCTTCCAGAGCCCTGCTCCTCACCACTGATGGCACCAGCATCGTTAAAGAGGCGATTGCCAAAAGACAAAAGTATTCATCCAACCATCCTAAGGTGCAGAAGCTGACCATGCTCCAGTCCCCCAAGTTTTGCAGTCCCTCCCTTTTCCCAAATGGGGGACCTGACCGTTCAGAGAATTAATGGGGCCCGTGCCAAGCCCCGGTGGGGATCCCCCAAACCATAATTTGTTTACCAAAAAGGCAGTACCCCCCTTTTACAATATGAGAAAAGAAGGTGGGCCGTCATTGCCTATCGTTGTCCCCCAAGGTGCACAGCAGCCAACGGGGGGCAGTAAAATGCGGTCAGGGACTAAACATGAATTTTTTTGTTGAAACCTCCTCAAAACACACCCCTCTAAGATCACATACATTATGTGTTCCTATAAAAAAGGGCCGCTATAGTTTTTCTCCTCAAATTTTTTTGATTTTCACTTTCCCCCTAAATTTTTGATTTATTTGCATCCTAAATTTTATTCAGTTAGGACTTTTGCTATTTTTCCTAAAAAGTTAAATGCCCCCCGGGGTGCCCATAGTGTCAGGCATTGGATCTTTGTTTCAGCCCCTTGCAATTTTCAGTTATTTGCAGAAAATAGTTGCCAAATTACCTTGTTGTCTAAAAGATACCAACAAATTTTTAAACAAAATAGAATAATTAGATGTTAGTCAGGTTACAAGTTTTGACTTAGATGTTTAAAAGCATTATAATATACCACTAAAGAAGGTATTGAACCTGTAAGAGAAAAGTGTGTGAGATCCCAAGGGTTACAATGCAGAGATTTCATTTTTCAGCTTTTGCTTCTGGGGAGAGGTTCACCGCCAACACTTTGGGAAACAGGGTTTAAAAAAACAATTACTTGGGGAGTGAAAAGTGTGTCCCTTTTTTTCAAGTGTGCTTTTTTTTTTGGGGACTTAATATTGGGAACTTTTAATTGGGGAGTATAGTGGGACATTTGACTGCTTATTTTCATTGTATTTGTATGCTTTTTGGGGAAAAATCCCCCTGATTCCATGATTGACAACCTCCAGTGGGACAACCTGTGCAAAGTAGCTTCCTTGAGCAACAGTTTGAGGGGGCATACGCTGGCGGATGTGTGCACACTCCATTTAAAAGCCCATATCCGGGTCTAAATACAAGTGGCAACCTGAGATCCTTGCCCAACTTGGGGAAACGAGTTTCTGCTCACTGAGCAATCACTC